>JADHZB010000618.1:0-73800 GCA_015657535.1 Nephromyces sp. MM_2019
ATTATTTAAATAAAATTTCTTAATAAATATTTTTATTATATATATTTCTTACGCTTATAAAAAACATATTAGATCATATTAACATATATATATTATATATAATCAATTTTCAAAAACAATATATATATATATATATGTATATGTGTGTGTAAAATCATATATATTTATCCACATAAACACAATGAAGTTTAATAAATTACCTTATCCACCTTTTTCACCCTTATCATCTCATTCACCCTCATCTACAACACACACACCCTTAACTAAACCAACTGGTTTAATATTAGTTTATTCTGGGGCCTCTCTAGACTCAACTAATCACCCAAATGAAGATAGAATGTGTGTAAGTTGTTGGAGAAAGGATGATTTGTTACCACCTTTAAATTTAGTTAATTATAATTCAGATACTGAAGAATCAGATATGGATACTACACACACACCCTTTGAAATAAATACAAGTAGCTCATTACCACAATGTAAGATTTATATATATCTACACACATGATTATATATCTACACACATGATTATATATCTACACACATGATTATATATCTACACACTATGTATATATATGTTGATGATTGATCTAAATATACTTATCACCCTATTCATTTAATTTTTTTTTTTCATAACTATCTACAGAATAAATACTATCAAATAATCACACACATAAACACCTTATATAATGATATAAATATATTATGAATTACATATACATATATATAGGTCATTTATTGTACTAAACCACACACACATACATATACACACATACATACACATATACATATACATATACATATATATATACATACATACATATACATATACATATACATATACATACATACATACATACACATATACATATACATATACATACATACATACACATACATACACATACACACACATACATATACATACATATACATATACATACACATACATGTACATACACATACATTTACATACATACATACATACACATACATACACATATATACTCACATACATATACATACTCACATACATATACATACATACATACTTACATACATACACATACACACACATACATATACATACATATACATATACATACACATACATGTACATACACATACATGTACATACACACATTAAAAAAAAAATTTTCTCTAAATATATTCATTTTTTAATGTTAGCACCTTCAACTTCACCATTATTTATACAATTTCCAACATCATTTAAATCTACACACAAAAAGAAAAAACCATTAAAAAAATTATATTCTGCTGTAATTCGACCATTTACACAAACAAATAATTCAAATCCTACACACACATTATTTGGTGAAGGTTCAACAAAACCACTTATGACACGTCAATCATTATATCCAACATCAGATGATTTTACACCTTCTTTATTACAAAGAAATATACACACATCATATACACATCCAAATAATGAACAAAAATCAACACACACATCTTACACAACAACAACACAACAAACATGTAACCCTTATACAACCAATACACACACAAACAATACACACACAAACAATACACACACAAACAATACACACACAAACAATACACACACAAACAATACACACACAAACAATACACACATTAACAATACACCTCCTACACAACAAACATCATCTCAACACCTTACAGAACCTAAAATAACATACACACACACACCTATTGAACATATTATACCTGAATATACTTCCCCTAAAATTAATAATATAAATTCATTTTCATCCACTTCAACAAATCAATTTGATATTTCATCCACCGACACATTTTTATTTACTTGTTGTGATGGACATGGGGGTGATGAGGCTGCACATTTTATTACACAAACACTCCCTGACACACTTTTTAACACACTTCAAACATCATATCCTTATAAACATTCTATGGGTATTTCAATCTTTCCAACTATTGAACATGCATTTAGGTATATGTGTGTGTGTGATTGTGTGTGTGTGATTGTGTGTATGTGTGTGTGTGTGTATGTGTGTGTGTGTGATTGTGTGTGTGTGTGATTGTGTGTGTGTGTGATTGTGTGTGTGTGTGATTGTGTGTGTGTGTGATTGTGTGTGTGATTGTGTGTGTGTGTGATTGTGTGTGTAATTGTGTGTGTGTGTGATTGTGTGTGTGTGATTGTGTGTGTGTGATTGTGTGTGTGTTTGTATATGTTTGAGGGGAAGGGAGGAGGATGTATGTGATACAATTTTTATTAATTATATTATATATATATATATATATATATATATATATATTGTGATTTTAAATTAATTATACTCTTTCTATACTAACCTACATATACATAATACACCTATATACAACACATATATACCCCCCTCCCTATATATATATATATTTAACACACACATATACACAGCCACCCTCTCTCTCTGCCTCTCTCTCTCTCTCTCTCTATATATATATATATATATATATATATATATTTAACACACACATATACACACAGGATTCATACAAAAGCTTATCCAAAATGGAATGAAAATTTAACAGCTGCAGGTGCATGTGTAATATCATTATTAATTGAAGATTTAAATGTAACATGTTATAATTTGGGTGACTGTAAGGCTGGTTTATTATCATTTGATAAAATTGATGCATTACAACACAAATCAATTTCATATAGTGAATTTTATGATTATGATTTAAATGAAGATGGGAGTATACCTACAAACAGTATACACACATTTAATCATTTTGCAGCCTCTGATAATTTACCTTCACCCTCAAATATATATAATTTATATAAACCTAAACCTACATCAACAGCTACTCCAATCTATAATAGTAATCATGATATTTCTAGTTTAATTAATAAATATTATAACACAGAATTTACAAACAATCCTATACGTGAAACTACACATACTCATTCAAGTATATATACTCAAACTAGTACTGAACATGCTACACATGATTTATTTAATAACAATACCCATACACATAATACAGATAATACAACAGATAATACACACACAACAGATAATACACACACTACAGATAATACACACACTACAGATAATACACACACTACAGATAATACACACACTACAGATAATACACACACAACAGATAATACAAACAATACAGATAATACAAACAATACAGATAATACAACAGATATGACAAATACACACAACACAACAAATACAAACAATACAGATAATACAACAGATATGACAAATACACACAACACAACAAATACAAACAATACAGATAATACAACAGATATGACAAATACACACAACACAACAAATACAAACAATACAGATAATACAACAGATATAACAAATACACACAACACAACAAATACAAACAATACAACAAATACACACAATACAACAAATACCCTCACTACAGATAATACAGAGAGTACACCAGATATAACCAATACAAATAATACAAATAATATAACAAATATAACAACACAACAACAAATATACAAACAAGAAACACAAAAAATAGATACAAGTATAGAAAATGAGAGGCCTATATCATCATCAACATTACAAAATTCATCTATATCATCTATAGTTGATTTCTTTCCAGAATTTAATATATTTACAGGTACAAAATGGACACCAGTTAAGAAATCTGGTTTAAAATTAGGGCGTTTTAGAACAGATGATACACACAAAATCGATTCATTTTGGAGATATGTGTGGTTATCTAGAGAACATCGTAGTAGTTTACCTTCTGAATATGAACGTATATATAATTTGGGTTATAAAGTTGAAGATGGTCGTGTTGAATCATTAGAACCATCACGTACAATTGGTGATTTCGATGTGAAAGATTCAATCCCCCCAAATATTATATTAACAACACCAGAGATGTCTAGTATACAAATTGTATCACCTTCTTTACTTATTATAGGTTCAGATGGTTTATGGGAAAATATAAATGAATCAAATATTATGATACATCTAAAAAAACAAACAAAATTATGGAAAAAATTCGAAAATTGGTTAATAAAGAGTAATAATAATACTAATAATAATAATAATAATACTAATAATAATAATACTAATAATAATAATAATAATAATAATACTAATAATAATAATAATAATAATAATAATAATAATACTGATAACCAGCGTATTAATATTATCAATAGTCATTATAAAAATACTATTGAAAATAGTTTTATTAATAATATAAATAATAGTGATATTAAGAATATTCATAATAGTCGTATTAATACTATAAATAATAGTGATATTAAGTATATTCATAATTGTCATATTAATAATATTTATAATAGTGATATTGATCATCTTAATACAAGTTATATACATAAAGCTTACAATTGTGATATAAATAATATTGATCAAAATAGTCATATCACTAATGTTGTTAACTCTCGCATTAAATACACACAACATATGAGTCATGATAATAATACTACACACAACACACACACACATAATATTACAAACACAACTACACAACCTCATAATCATAATACAAATACTAAGAACAATAATACTAATACTACAAACAACAATACAAATAATAATACTAATACTTCAAATAATAATACTAACACTACAAATAATCATAACAATAATTATAGACATACAGATAATACATATATTGATCATACACATAATAAACAAATTGATATAACTATATCAAATACTATTTCAAATATACCTACTAAGAATAGTTATATTAGTAGTAATAATAATAATAATAATAATAATTCTGATGTAGGAAATAATTTTAATAGTACTGTACGTACAGAAAATACAACTTTTACACACACATATTTAGGATATAACTCACCTCCTACTACACACATTGATCATACAGAGATGAACTATGATATGCCACAGAAACCTACACCTGATGAATTATCATCCTTCTGTAAATCTCTTATTAATTATTCATCTAATAAGGGTTCAGTGGATGATATTTCTTGTATGGTTATATATCTTGCACCTTATTAATGTGTATGTTTGTGTTTTGCTTATGTGTGTGTTGTATGTATGTTTTTATGTGTATATATCTGTGTTGTGTATGTGTATTGTATATATGCTTTTGGGGGGGGGGGAGGAGTAATTTATGTGGATTAAGGTTGGTGGATAGATTTAAGTTTGTTTGGATTTGTGTATGGATTTGAATTTGCTTGAATTGTTATTTGTTTGAATTTATGTTTGTGTGTGTGTGAACTTGTGTATGAATAGATGTCTGAAATTTTATTTGAATGAATTGGTGTGTAAGAAAATTCCTGAATTCGAATTTGTATGTGAATATTTATCATTTTATATATCAATTTGTATACAAATGTATATGTGAATATATGTGATTTTGTATTTCAATTTATATGCAAGGATGTGTGTTTGTGAATATACATGTAAATGAGTGTGTAAATGATCTTGAAGGATGGGAAAAATGGGATAAATAAAAATTAAGTATTAGCTATATAGAGATTATAGGAAATACATGAAAAAACAACATTTTTGTTTACATATTTTTTTTATCTTCTAGGTATATAAATGTATTTTTTAATTTGTAGAATTCATATAAAATATTTATTTTTCAATTAGTTATTATATCTTATTCTAAAAAATAAAATTAAGCTAAAAAAATTAATTTAAAAAATTTTGTACTTTCCCTTAACTTATATTATTATATTATAAATTATATTTAAAACAAATTTACAAAATTTTATTCAAAAAAACTCACATTTACATCTATAATAATATCTATTAAACCTAAAATAATATATAACCTAAAGTTTCTATACACACACAAACAAATAATATCTTATGATTCTAGAATTCTAAATCATCTTTTACGTGAAAAAAACCCCCTTTGTATAGTGATATAGAAATGTGTGTGTGTGTGTTTGTTTTGAGTGTTTATAGAGTGTGTGTATGTGTGTGTGTAAGAATTAATATTTGAAAGGTATAATAAGAAAAAATATAATGAATTTTTTTCAAGAACTGTATGCTATAAATTTAAAACTTAGAGAAACTTAAATATGAATTTTACAATTTAATCCAACCCCAAGTAACTCAAATTGTTATTAAAAGAGATGATAATTTGTCTATATTCAAATTTGTACTATTTATACATATATATGTATGTGTATATATAATAGATACTTGACAAATATGAGTAAAGAATATATATATTCATTTGAAAGTTCATGTCTTATATTTATATAAATAACCCTTATTCTTCAGCATGTATGTTTATATAAATTTGTATATTTGTAACCAAATATACAGGTGTAAATCTTAATAAGTTACATTATGTAATTATATAGAATATATACACATATAAATATATACACGCTAGATTACACATCTAGATATATTTTACCTACATACATATTAAATATATATATATATATATTCATAGAATAAAATTCAAAATTATACATTTATTAATATCATAATTACATACAGATATATAACTATTCCCTCCAAATTCGTAGCACGAAGTAATTGATAAGCTTAGTTTCATTTCATTTAAATTTGAATTGAAATTTATAACAAATTTTATAAAAAATGTCTAAACAAAAATTCAAAAGAAAAGGTGGTGGTGGTAGTAAACAACAATTTAAAAACAAAAGAAAGTCAAATTTATCATCCACAGAAATTATAGAAAAGGTAAAAATAAATAATATATATAATTCACACAAACTGTGTGTTACGTGAGTGATGTGTATTGTGTGTTGTGTTTTGTGTATTGTGTTTTGTGTATTGTGTTTTGTATGCTGTGTTTTATTTTTGTTTATTGTTTGTCATGTGAATTGAGGGTTTTTTGCGAATGTGTGTGGGTTTTTTGTTTTTGTTTGCATTTCATATGTATATATCTGTCCACACGTTTAATTTTTCTGAAGGTTATATTGTGTGTATGTGTGTGGGTTTATGCTTTTGTATACCTTTCATAAATGTACATATATGAGCATTTTTCATATATATACACATTATATATATTTGTGTGTTTATATGCCTTATATATGTTGTGTATATATGTACTTTTGTGTATATTCTTTCTATGTGGGTATATGATGTGGATGTAAGTGTAAACGTTTTATATGAGTACATTGCGTTATGTATTTATATATCTATTATTTATATGTAAATGTGCATACATCTCTTACTTGTGTATGATGTGTACGTGTGTATATGTGTATCTTATGTATATCATCACAGTTTAGTTGCAAGTAGTATATGTGTGGAATATTATGGTTGATGTGTGTATTGATAACATGTATCGAACTTGTATGTGTTCGTATGGGGATTACTCACCTGTAAAAACTTTGTGTCTAAATTCTCAACTGTAAGATAAATCCCTATTATCAATTTCTTTTATTTTATAAATCTACACTTTGAATAAAATTAAATAAATTATGAATAATACAAGTTCTAACTATTATTTTATTTGTTACATTTTAAAGAATACACACAAGCCATCTATCAATGATAATAAAACATTCGATAAATTTAAAAACAAGCCATTAAAAAAATATACCAGAAACACAAGAAAGAATGACCATCCCTCTGAATTTAACTCAATTTTGCAAGATATTAGAAAATTGGGTGAGTAACACTATACATATATATATTAATATAAACCAATCTATGTGTAACAAGAAACCAATTTCATAAGCCTGATCTATTTTAAATATTACATTAATTTTGCATACTTTAGTAACTCCACACATGGGAAAATTAGAAGCAAAACAATATGAACAAATTAAATTGAAATCACTTGGAGCTAAAGTAATGCTGTTATATATAAATATCATTATATAAACACTCGTGCACATATATACTTAAAAATAACATAAAATTACATATACACTTATGTAAATATTCATACATACAATTTAACATACAAGATATAAATAAAATTATGTTTTTATTTCAATATACAATCAGAATTTGTACTTATACACACAATAATTAATATATATGGATTAAAATATTAATTTATTTATAGGCTGAAAAAGGTAAAAAGATGCCACTACCAGAACTTATTAGTCGAAATAAAGCTACGAAAAAACATATCCAAAAACGAATTAATAAGGTTAATATCATTTTTATATATTTTGATTACCATTATATGTATACATTCATTTGTTAGGATATTTAAGAACTGTTCTCTACACCCCTTTAAATAAACTACATGTATATTTTGTATACATATTTAAATGTCCTATAATTTTGATAGGAAAAAGAACTTGGTGTACAATTAATGATTGGAAAGAAATCACTTGGATCTATATCAACCAAACCACGAGATAAGTATGATTCATTAATATTTTGATAACAAATATATATTACTACAAGCACAAATAAATGCTTATATATCTTATAGGAAGAAAAATTTAACTAATAAAAATCAACTGTTCAATTAATTTTAATAAATCAAGGCATCGTCTATACTTTTTCAAAAGTTTCCAATATTTTATAAAGTACTTGTCATAAAAAACAAAAAAATAAGACAAGCAATAGCCAAAGCAGCTTCATCTTTTTTAAAACTTATGAAATTTTAACAAACTATTTTGAATTTATCAATTTAATCAACAAGGTCTACTCTTTTAAACCTTATTTGTTTATTCATATATATATATATATATATAAGAACCAAAAATCACCATGCTAACACATATTATTATGATCATAAAACAATTGTACATAACAATTTGTATATATATAAGAAACAATTCTTTGTGAAGATTACAGTATCATATTCAATAAAAACATTACTTTGTTACAAAATTTAACAAGTTGTTACAATTTTATATAATTAGTTGTTTTAATTTCGAAAGTTCATTATAACACATGCATCACTTTTGTCTATATGAAATGAGGGTTAGAAATACAATACCTATTTTTAAATTAAAAATAAAATATATAATATGAATATTATTCAAAAATGAATCATAGAAGCTATAAATATAAAAATATTCATAACATCCAAGACATATGATAAATATATAATCACAACTTTTTCAATAAATGTAAAAGCAAGTTAAAAAGTAAATGTTATCTCGACTCATCATATAAATTATGTAGTTGTTTATTATTAAAGGTGTTAACCACTCACTAGTAATTTATACATTTCTGTCTTTTCACTACAATGTGTATTTATAAACATAGATTCATATCTGAATATGTGAATATATACATATAATAATAACTTAATATGAAAGATAAAGAGTGATTGATTACTTAAAAACTCCTAGCCCTATTGTTTTCTGTTTCTTTTCTATTCTTACATGCTTTGTTTTTAGTCATTATAAATCTTGTCACATAATATGTGAAATTTATATACATATATATATATATATATATGCATGTGTATATATACATCTATCACTTTATATAAAGACTGTCGAAGCCTAAAGAGCAACAAAAATTTCTTTGTTTGTAAGAACCTTTTTGTATACATAGTGATTTAACTACTTTTGTCCAAACAAGAACAACACACATTATATCTATTCCAGATATAAATCATACAAACACATTAAAATGGCAAACTACCCTCAACTTCACGGATATACACCATTTCTCCAACCTGGGAAAGGTTATTCACTTACTAAAACAACATCCCTGGTTTCATTTATTGGGCTAGGAGTGTTGGCTTACTCCGCATATCAGATTTATAAGTACCTAGCTAAAAAAAGAATCAGCAATTTCAATAATGGATGGTTTACAGAGATGAGCTCATTTTGGCCAGGCCACGCCTTTTGCCTCAAGATGAAAAAAGTTTTGTACTCCGGGAAGTCAGAATACCAGGTATTCTCATCCCAACTATTTCACATTTTACACTATACACACAACCTTCAAAAAAGTAAAAATCATTTACCTATAAATCATAATAGATAAAAGAAATCTTGAATGATTGTTATCTTATGAAAATTCTTTTGGTTTGATTATCTTAGGATTGCATCTGTTTCGAAAGCGAAAATTTTGGAAAAGTTCTTGTGCTTGACGGAGCCATACAATGCACCGAAAAGGATGAATTTTCATATCATGAGATGCTCTCCAATATAGCTCTTTTTTCACATGATGCACCTGCTGATGTATTAGTTGTTGGTGGTGGGGATGGGGGTATCGTGAGAGGTAAGTAAACCACTAAGGTTTTCAAAGTTTATCCAATTATTTTAATTCCTGGATTTTAATTTTTTTAGAGATATGTAGAGATCCTGGCATCAAAAGAGTTGATGTTTGTGAATTAGATGAAATGGTGGTCAGAATTTCTGAGCTACACCTACCCAATATAGCAGTTGGGTTTGAGGACCCTAGAGTTCGTATTATCTTCGAAGACGGATACTCATTTGTAAGAAATCACCCTAATCAATATGATGTAATTATTGTGGATAGTAGTGATCCTGTTGGGCCAGCCGAAATACTCTATAGCACAAGTTTTTATGAATACTTGGCAAGAAGCTTGAAAAATGATGGAATTGCTATAGCTCAGGTCTAGGCTAAACTAAATTAATTTTTCTAGTGCTTTAAACTACTTTCTTGTTTACTTTCAGGCCGAAAACCTATGGATACACCTACCTTTAATAAAATCTATCATGAACAATGCAGCTAAGCACTTTAAACATGTTGACTACTGCAACATCAACGTACCAACTTATCCTTTAGGTACTATAGGATTTGTTTGCTGTTCGAAAGGCAAATCTTGTAAAAAAGCAAATAGAAAAATTTCTGAGGAACATCAAAAACAACTTAAGTACTACAACCCAGATATTCATTTAGGCTCCTTCCTTCTACCATGCTTTTTCAAAAATTATATGCAAGACGGATACGAAAAACATAGCTCTTAAAAATTTATTCAAACTCATCTACTCAAACATATAGTTAGATCTTTCTCTATATGACTCTACTTTAAGCGGAAAAAACGAAAATGACACACTCGTAGTATAAACTACACCTTAAAGCTATGTGTATTATCACTTTTAGTAGATTTAACAAACCTACTAAAAATTAAAGATCCAAATAGATTAATACATATGCCAATAGATAACACAACTATTACATGATTACTTGCATCTCGAACACTTTAAACCAATTAGACTTTTTACTTTCTTAGCCATGAAAATCTAATCCAAAGCTGCTATTGCTTTAATTCATAGTTGAAACTTACCTCTTTATACATATATTTTACTATATTTCGACTATGAATATTTCTCTTTCGAAGGAAGGAGAAAATGTGTCATTTTATTTTTAAATTCACTCGTAGTGTCCCACTTATTATAGCAATGGCCTTGCATAAATTATTTCTTTTATCCCCTTTAAAACATTCATATTTTTCTAATTTTATCCCAACAAAACGAGTAAGATGAACGGTGATATATCAGACAGTTAAGAAATATGATCATCGATAAAATATGTATTAGAAGGATTGCCAATCAAATTGAAATGTAGTTACAATTAAAAATTTTCTAATTTTCCAATTTTTTGAAAAAATTATAGATTCAATATTATCTTTATTATTGGCTATAAAGATTCAAAATTAGATTCTGTTTCAACGAATCATAAATAATCAAGCTTCCTGAATTTAACTAAGAAAATTGAATATATTTTTTTTATTTCCGATTATTTTAAATTTGTATAAAAAGCTTCCAAGAATGCTTAAACCTATTTTGTTGTTTAGTTCACTTATAATAAACCTTTCCGCAGTAGCACATTGTTGGGATTTGTTCCATTCAAATGAAGCCGGAAATTTAAGCCTTAAGTAATTATAGAATAGCCAATTTTTAAACCTTATTCAGGATATGAATATTAAAATTATAAACCCCTCTATAAAAATATAGGGAAAGTTTCAATAAACCCACTGAGAGTGTGACGCAGGAAAGTCTGCTTTCTTCTTTAATGCCTCGACGGAATAAAATAAACAAAAGGTACTCGTCATGTTATAACTGCTGTTTTATGAATTCTATCAGCCTTAAATTAAATGCAAGGCTTTTGAAAACTAGAGAAGTGCTAATACCTTGTTCCGAATGTAACTTAAACTTTTATATTATGAAAATTTAGCTAATTTTATATGAGTTAGGCCAAAAAATTCTTTGGATGTTTATTGAGACTTGTGCTGATTTGGAAGAAAAAGTTATAATAGCTATATTTTCATACTTATATATTTGCAATATATAATTGAAACAACAGAATTATCCTTACATCTCCCTAACCAGCTTTTGTAACTTTTTATTATCGAAAGATCCATCGTTCACTAGTAGAGGTTAAAAGCAATGTCAATTTATTGATAATTTTAGTGATCTCATCTAGATTTAGAATATTGCGAAAATCTAAATATACAGCTTAGTGAAAGGTATAAAAAGTGAATTAGTATTTTACGGCGTTCGATTTTCTTGAAAGATCTCTGAATCCTGTGCTAAATTTTTTACAAATCATGCATTTTCCTACTCTTTGTAAATAATTAGGACACATTTAATATTCTCTTATACTTTTATTTTCAAGGCTATCAATATAGAGAACATTGTGCAAACCATGGTGGTCAAGACGATTGTTATAGTGGATTTTGTCAATCAGTAAATAATGTAGTATTTATTGCTAGCAGCTTCAAATTTCCAAATAAAAAGTCAATAGGGTGTATAGATTGTCCCTATGCAGTTTTAGATGTTATCGGTAATGGTGTATTGACAAAAGAAGTTTGTGCAGATAGAGGTCAATGTAAAGTAGGCTGGAAAAGCTCATATGGAGGTGATTCTATTATTCAATTTTTTATGTTCAAACATTATCTAGATGATTTTGAAAGGCGGGAATGGTTACTGTCACTGTAAGATTGTTAATACGCTAAATTATACGGTATTAAAAAATTGAAAATTAGGTATTGTACCATTTCAAGGATTAGCTTGTGATGAAGAGTCGTGAAAGTAGTGTTTCAATGTGCCAAGTCTCAAAGTTGAATAAAGTTTTGAAATTAATTGAAATAGTATTTGAATGTATTTTTTATTAGTGTTAATAGGAAATAGTAAAAGAAATAATAACTAACTCATTATTAAATGCGTTATAAATAAAAAATTAATTTTGGATAGATTAGAATAAACAAAATGCGTTATAAGTTTTAACTCAAAATTTGTTTAATCGATACCTTTGGAATTTGTACTTTAGACACAAATCTAATCACTATCTAGCTCATTGAGGAATCTCTGAGCCTCTTCATCAGTTTCATTAACTTTTTCCTTGGGTAAGAGCTTGTATTCCATGTTAGTTTCAGGGGAAATAGCAGAAAGCTCTATTTCCAGTGCATTATCCTTATCTTGATCTTGTACTTGTCTAAGTATTTTACATATTTGAAAAGCAGCGTCTTTGCAAGTAAGTGTTGAAAAATCCAAACTTTCCATCTTGCTTTTGGCTGCTAGTTTCCATCTTCCTATAGCCATTCCAAGATATTTGTAAGCAGTTCCACTAGGCTCAATGCAGTAGACTTCGCCTATAATATAAATTCCATGAGATAATATGTAATTTGAGTTTTATATTCAAGGGAAACAAAAGTCAGATACAATTTGAATGCTTTTTGTATATTTAGAAAAATATAAGGTTAACGGACCAGAGGAGCTCTTATTTTCTTTGTCCATGGAGGCAATTATGACAGCTGCGCCAAAAGGGCGAACCGACCAGTATAATGTATAAGCGTGAACAAAAAGTCCTATTCTTTCTGCCAGAATTTTAGTTGGGATGGGTTCACCATAATAATCTTTATAGGATGAGGCTTCACTACGAGCCCTCTTGACGATCTGTCTAGCATCTGGAATCATTCCAGAAATAGCCATGCCGATGTGTTTGTCGATAGCCATCAACCTCCTATTAGTGTCCGGTATAAGTAGCTTATTATCACGATACTTTTCAACACCTAATACTACCCCATCTACACAGACCATTGCCAGTGCAGTACCTGCATTATCAACTGCTTTTGAGGCATATTCCACTTGAAAGACTCGCCCATCAGGTGATATTGTCGAAACTGACAAATCATAGCCAGATCCCATGCCAGCCATTATGCTTAATAGTTGGGGTCTTCAGTGGATATAATGGTCAGGAGGTAATAACTTTCAAAGTAGGGATTTATTGTGGTAAGAAAAATGAATTAAATATTCAAATTGCAGGTATTATAAATTATAAAATTAAGGTATTTTATTCAACACTATTTCCGATGAACTTTTTAGTTTATAATTGGGCTTGTAAAAAGTAAAGATTTTTGAGTAACAAACACGTGATGTTGTAATGAGTGTTAGAAAAAATATATTTATCATTACATAAGTTAAAACTGTTACGTGTGCTAGTTTGAACACCAAAGAAGATAGCTAAGGGATTGATCAAAAATAAATAGCAGCTTTCCAATTGTTTCTTATGTTCCAATTGTTTTATGCCACCAAGCTTATAGCACAAGGATAATAAAAGTATGCCTTGAAAGATTCTAACACCCAGCAACGCTCCTAGCAAGGCTTAGTTATCGCAGCCTATGTTCTTGAGAAAAAATCAACCCTAGTAATTTGGATATATTAAACATTGAGAATTTTTCGTAGTATTTGAAAAGTAGTTTATAGTAAAGCTTTTGGGTATTGAGCTATAATTATATCAATTTACAAGGTCATTTTGCTAATTAACTTGAACATTAGTTGACAATAAAATGGCTTAATTCGTATCTGACTTTTAAGAGTGTTACTTAACCTTTGACTTGAGTTTGATTTGCAAAAAATGTTATTTAAACCTTTGTGTTAATTAGAGCATGTTTTAAATACCTTAATTTTTTCGATATCTTAACATCTGAAGCATCACACTAAATTAGTTGTCTTGGCGAAGAAAGCTAGCTAATGATATTTCTCTACCATGTTAAGGATAAAAGCAATATTTTTAATGTAGTTCTCAAAACAAATGAAATGATAAAGCTTTAAACAAACTCAGGTATATCTTTTCCTTGATAAAATTCACATGCTAATTTATATTTCACTATAAATGATTATTATCCATGGCCCCATTAATTACAGCACCAAATCTAAAGAAAAGATAACTTCATGATAAATTTAGTTACTTCTTGTTCGAAAACTATCAAAAGTAATTATTAGCTAATTTGAAATTTCAGTGGATACCGAAATCTTGCAATA
The DNA here is from genome assembly GCA_015657535.1 of Nephromyces sp. MM_2019. Classification (NCBI taxonomy): domain Eukaryota; phylum Apicomplexa; class Aconoidasida; order Nephromycida; genus Nephromyces; species Nephromyces sp. MM_2019. Next base: position 15,146 of record JADHZB010000618.1, read on the forward strand.
TTTATTTTATTGTCCATATAAACAATACTCATTCTTTTATCGAATATATTAATTCAGATTAATTCTATGTATCAAAGCATTTATTTATTTAATATTATTGTTGCTTCTTCTATATTGTAAAAAACTCAATAGCCAAGATAAATGTAAGCTAAAGTAAATAATTATTATGATAGACTACTTGAAATCCAATTTTTATTAATACATTCGAGATTGAGTGTAACTTTATGAGTCACAAAGAAAGTGAAATTTGTTTTTTCTGTGCTTAGAATTTTTGATCCATTAGCATGTTCAGTCTGCAGAATTAATAACCAGAAAATTATAGTTGTTTTACAAAACAAAAAAAAGTTCAAAATCAAGAGACTCATCAATAAAATAATATTTTCAAGCTTCCATAACACAAGGCATACTGTACTGAACTCTGCTATTTGAGGCCAACTTTTTATATATTACTTTCGACACACAAGTCTTTTTAAGAGTAAAGTTTTTAAAAAATTTTAAGAATGACTTTATTTATCACGCTTGGGACATTTATTTTATCAGTTACTTATACTTTTAATAAACAATTTCTTTTTAGTATTAAGAATTCTTTTTTAAAAAGGTCCAAATGATCATTTGAACTAAAAATTATGAGTACATTTTCAGAAAATACTGTTGTTGTTTGATATATTTGAAACAAGGAAAAAAGAAATACAACACTCTCATATTTAAATCTTAATAATTTTATCTTGTAAGATAAATTTAAGTTTTTCAAGTGAAAGCTTAGTACTACTCATCAGAATTTTCTAAAAACTTTTCAAAATAGATTCTCCATTGAAATCTATTTATAATTTTTCGTAAGGTTTATCCAGCAATTTTTTTTTTAACTGGTTAATAAGTCTACAAAACTTATCCTTATGTGAGTTTAAATTTTGTCTTATGACATTTTCGATTTTACTGGGATTTGACAAGGTATTTGATCTATATACCTAGTACAATTCTATTAGTAGATATACTATATCTCTCAACAAAAGACAATATGCCGTTGTTGGATATCAATCTCAAACTCTGCCTTTAATCACTGCAAGTGTCCTATAAATTCAGGAAACCTATAAATAAGAAACTAGCTTTATCCTCAGAACTGAACTGATTTAGAGTCTCTAGTTGGTGAACTGCAAGCAAATGTACTCTCCATATCTGTATTTTAGTGCAGGATATGATACATATTAACTGATCATCAATTGACTCAGGTACGTCAATTTCTTTCATTTGTTTCATTTTTCTATAGTGACGTGAGCTGAAATTTGTTTGAGACTTTCAATCTTGTGCGTACATAAATAGCACTAGTCAGTATCTCAAACTTTTCAAACTTAATGATGACTATAGAAAGACCCACTAATTTAATGCTCCAGCTTTTGAGGTCCCTAATGCCTGAAACAGCTATGACAGCTTGCATCAAGCATTGATATCAATACATCTTTTAAAACAATTATAAAGATGTATAAAATTGACCAGCACGTTTGTGTAATTAAACATCAACCAATATAAGAATTAATGTATATTTTAAAGCTTCTCTTAGAAATTAACTAGAAATTTTATACTTATTAGTATTTTGCTATAACCTCTTATTTATAAATTCAACAATTGAGCTGTTGCCCTCAGTCTTAAATAAGTATTTCCTATATATACTCCAAATTGATTTTGGAATTGTTTAAATTGAGATTTAATAACGCTCTTCTTAGCGTTTTTGCTCTCAGAATTTTAACCTAAAGTTTATGAAGTCAAATTTTAATACTAAATTTTTCTCAGGATTTGGTGAAATAAAAAATTCTCGTGATCTAGATTAACAATTTAAAATCTTGTAATTAATGGAATTTTGGCTTATTGATAATATGATGCCTTCAATGTTGATTGAAAAATTAGCTTAATTATAACTTCATCTCTGAGTAATTAAAATTTTGTTTCGAGCTTTGTATGTCAAAAATTAATTTTACGTAGTTCATCTTGCTAGGCTTTTGCCTCTCTGATCTAAAAAGGCTCATTACTAATAACCATTTACATATAAAGACAATTTCTGAATTTCATTTCACAATAAAAGCTTTAAGGGAAAAACTTCATTTAAACCTGTTTCACAAATTTGATGCACAAAGCCTTTAATTATAAAAATGCTCTGCAATTTTCTAGAACCAGTATTTACTTGTATATAATTTACAGCAAGATGGCATTCAACATATAAATTTAACTGAAGCTTCTTTGTCTTGTAATCGACACCATGACACCATTCAAAGTCACTTTTTTATCCTTCTTTAAATACCTTTTCATCCTTCTAATTGAATCTCCACTATCAGATATATATAAAACTTTACCTAAAGCTTTTGATATTAACGAGATAAAAATATTTTGTAAAGTATTTATTGCAGAACAATTAATCCAAGTTCCAAAAAAAAACCTTACATATTTTGAGGTAGTACCGAATTACACCCAGAGGTTGAAATAAAAGGGCATTTGAGACAATGAAATCAATTGCTGTTCTTATTTAATTCATTGAGTCTTCTTTCAATTAGACTAAACAGAATTGTAACCTAGTTTGGAGATTTAATTATTTCTTTATTTATATCATGATTTTAAAGCTGTGCCAAGAATAAGTGTCAAGACTAATTTTGAGCTTAAATTTGATATATCTATTTCTTATAAAAAGGTAGATCATTACAACTACTTTGTGTTAAGCTTCGTTTCAAGTAATTTTATTCACTATTTGAACAAATAAGATTACAACACTTTGACAATATTTAACTCGATTTTTATTGAAATAGAGTTGAATGTAAGATTATCAAGATTCACTATTGAATAAAGTAATAACTTATAAGTTTAGCACCTAAAATCTGAATTGCTGTTGAAAAAGTTTCATTATAACAGGCATAATCTACTTGATAGGAATTTAAATTATAAACAAAGTTCGTTAATTCTAAAAATGCCTCCTGCATGTTCCTTAATTTGAACACATAAAGACACGTGCGATATAATCCAAAAATTGAAACAGAGGGATGCTTGATTTCACTGACTAGAACTCTTTGAGTAAGTGTAATGTGAGCAAAATTAGGTTTTTTACTCAATTGAATCTTAATATAAGATATGGCTCCACAACCTACAGTTTCATATTCAAATAGTTTAGGTTCTACTTTTAAAGTCATTTAGAACTGGAATTGGCCTTTCCCAACACCCATTACTCATAAACGTCCCGTGATGGCCTCATATAAGCTACCAAACTTTTATATATTGAACATCATAATCCACTAACGTTTCCTATATAATTTTTTAATCTTTGAGTTTGCTCAACTTTTTTAATGCCATACAATAGACTTGAATCGTCACTTGAATTTACAGTTGATTGCTATGTATACCTTTTCTTTGCCCTTGTCAACAGATGAGGTAGCTACTTACCCCTTTAAGACTATTTTCCCACACAGCTGTACTCCTGATGATGGTTTCATTTCAAAAAAATGCCTTCCAAGCAAAGCACCTTTTTATGTTAGCTCTGATGCCGTAAAGCCACCCACTTTTCTTTTACCAGATTCAAATTCTATTATAATCCAGACATCAGATGATTTATGGAGTCATGTATTATCCTTCTTAACTATACCTGAAATATTTAACAACTTCAAGTCAACCTGCTTTTACTTCAATAGATTGGTAATGAGATGCATAGTTACTCTTCAAATCTCTTCTAGGTCTATTCAACTCATCAATCTGTCCGACTTTCTAAATCTTCAAGTTCTATGGATTACCCACATGAACCCTCCAGCCTTTAAAGGATTGGAAAATTCACTTAGGAAATGCATTAACCTCAGAAAATTAGTTATTGAGTTTAGTTCAATAAAAAAGCGTGGCTCAGCTATTATAACCTCGGAATTAGAACATCTTGAAAATTTTCTTGAGCTTCGAGTTGACTGCTGTAATCTTTCAAGAGCATCCCTCTCACGTTTCATCAATTTCTTACATAAAGTACCTTCCTTACAGGGTATAAGCTTCACAGACAATGGTTTGTTACCAGATTGTGCAAAATTACTAATGGAAGCTCTTCCTTTATGTAAAAACCTAAGACTAATTGACCTTGATTCTAATAAACTCGGTGATGAAGGAATTTGTGAAATAGCTTCGAAGTTAGCTCTTTGCAATCTTATCGAATCCTTCTCAGCATCTTCTAACGAAATTGGAAACCGTGGTTGCACATGCTTATTCAAGCAGCTTCCTATGCTCAAAAATCTACACTATCTTGATTTATCTGACAACAACATCGACCAACACTCTATAACAGATATTAATCCCAATTTATTTATGAGTCCACATTTACAATACCTGGACATCTCTGGAAATCTATTTGTTAAGGGCACACACATTTTTCCTGATTTTGACAATATTTACTATGGGTCAGAAAGGTTGGAAAATAAAGTATCTTTTAGCTGAATTGAGTTGCTTAAGCGCTCCTCTTAATTTAATCATCCTATTAGCTGCTTTCTTAAGTATTTTAGCATTTGAATAAAAATTGTTTAAGAGCTTTAATGATTAAATTTCTGTTTCATTGATAAAATATCTATTTATTCCCACACTTTACTGAACTGTTATAAATGAAAACAATACTTAATATCAGAAAATTAATTGGCAACGTCGCTATCAAGATACATCAAACTCCAAGAGTTTTAAGATTGAGCAGTTGTTCACCATGCCTTTCAAGTTCACATTCAAAATCTTATTCTAAAAAAGAAATTCCTTATATTTCTGATGACGAAACACATGATAATTTAGGAAATCAACCAAGAACAAGTAAGCATTATCTTATGATGGCTTTATGTTTTCTTTAATAACTGAATTTTAAGAACTCTTACCAATTATTATAAATTTCTTAAATTTTTAAAGCAGCTGTTTTATATTATATTCCGTTAGCTTCTTATAAATATATTAATTTGAAGAGCTAATAAATATTCTAATTTTAACTATTTCATCTTAAAGAACAACTCTCGATCACTCTGCAATTTGTGCTATGTTAGATTATAACATCAATGATAATAATCATTTATCAAGTTTTGCCATAGAAAAAGAATTAAGAAACAATGGTCACTTGGATCAGGTCGATAAAATCAATGAGGTATTATTATACATAACATAAATCAAGCGGTATAACCTTAATATTTACGAGAATTAGTGCTTGAGAAGCAATTTGATCATCTTTTCAATAATACTTAGCTACAGTCAATGATTTCCAAGCACCTAAAATCTTACTTTTGTAAGCACGGCTACTGAAGCAATTGGATAGTATCTCAACTATTTATAGAATAAATAGTGTATCTCACTTCCACATAATTAGCTAGATTTTGATGGACCTATATTCTTATAATGTATAATTGGTTCAATAGTAACTATTAATACATATCTAAATAACTATAAGTTTTAACAAATTAATTTACTTACTCTATTCTGGTTTTTCACCACTCAGCATCCAATCAATTATGAACTTTTACAAGCTGATATATATGAAAATCACACTCTACCCAAGAAGAAAACAAGTAAAATTTATGCTCTCAACAAAAGAAGTTAGTCATCAATTGTTCTGAATATATTCAAATACTTGCTCTTTCATAGCTGAATTTATCTATTTTACCCATTTAATTCATTCTAGCTCAACTATTTGCACTAGAATCCTTGGATAAGCCTTAGATCCACTCAATTATTTAGAACTTTATGCTTTGAAAACAGCCATAATGACGCTTTTAAATTATAATTACACTATATGTAAGCAGGTTACCAATCAAAAATCTTGAATAAAACCCCACAAAAAAGATTCATATCCAATAAAAGAAATAGGGGCTTTTGGGATGACGCTATTACCGAAGAGGAAACTAGTGATGAAGAATATACTGAATATAGCGAGCCTTTCGATAGACGAATAAAGAGAATTAAAAACTCTACACCATCCCCCTTCCACAAGTACCCATGCAATGTGACCGGGGAATTATCAAATCCTGATTACTCTAGACATAAACCAAAATATAGTGAAACTTCCCTTTTGGGTGTAAAAAACCGAGTAATATCACTAGGAAGAGTCCCACAAACACGAGCCCAGGCGTTCTCTGAAAACGATATTGACTTTATAGCTTTGAATTCCGAGCTTTCACAAAGTGAAGACGAATTTGAGGATAAAAATACAGAAAGTGAAGACTATAGTGAAGATAAAAGCGAGCACGAAAGTGAGGAAGAAAGCAATTTTGAAAGTGAGAATGAAAGCAATGGCGAAAGTGAGTATGAAAATAAGTGTGAATGTGAGGATGAAGGCAAGGGCGAAAGTGAGGATGAAAGCAAGGGTGGAAATGAATATGAAATTAAGAGCGAAAGTGAGGATGAAAGTAAGGAAAGTAATAATGATTCTATCAAAGATCTAGATACCATAAATAACGGGTATCACACTGATGAGAACATCCACGGGATGGAAAGTGATGACTCTTCATTCGAGGATTATAGTTACAAGGGTATTAGCAAAGAATCTGATAAAAAAGGGAATGAGGAAGTATAGTAACAGCCATAACAATTTTAAATCTTTGTACAATAACAATGATTTTACTAATCGTTTAACATTCTTGAGAATATCTCTATCAATAATGTAGAATTGAACACAAATCATGATAAGCTATTTTTACTCAATCCTCAAATAGCTTCACACTACAGCATAATTTGAATCTTTTTTTGGTTTTTTCGAATTCTTTCCATCTATTCTTTTATACGCTAGCATATCTTGGATAATTGTGTCATGTATGAGTATTGATCTTAGAAAACAAAATCAGAAACTCTTTAAAAACTGCATATGTTGATAGGAAAAAACTATTCAATTTTATAACTACTATCAATTACTATTTTAAAAACACATAGGAACCCTGAAAATGTGACATTTGAATTATTCTCAGATTGATTGCCATCTTTAGGATGAACTTTCATCAGATTTCTCTATCAGATATGGGAAGCTTCCCAATGTAATAAAAATACATTACAAATATTACTCAAGTAAACATCCAATTTTCAAGAACTGATCACTTTGGAAATATTAAAAGTAACTCAGGCACATATCCATACTTAAGAAATAATGATCACAAAATGGAACACAGCAAATGAATTTTACAAACTGGGTTATACAACTTATAAACTTGACTTGTTTATATTTTAATGAGATCAATAATATAATACTATATAAACCGATTGTATATATAAATAATAAAGATATATTGCACGAAAGTTTTACAATAATTTCAATAAATCGATCTGTTCTTTATTTATATATATCGAGGATAATCAAATCTGTTGATATGAGACGATGGTTGAGTTAAAAAAAATAGAACAATTTATGTTAGTTTGTATCAAAAATAAATGTTCATAGAGTACATCTGGTATCAATTACAATATTATTGGATATATATTACTATGAAACAAAATTATAGTTTTAACAACTATTACAAGATTTAGAGCTTATAAATTGCTTTTTAGAAGAGTTATTAGAAAACTGTACATAGATTGACCACATAAATCATAAGCTGCCTAAAAATTTAAACAACTTATTTATATTTTTTAAAATGCAAAATTTTGAGTTTTTTGGTTTGCATCTTTATTTCTATGTTATAATTGTTTAAGAATTGTGATTATATTCATAGATATATATACGTTGCTCATAAATATAGTGTTTATTTATATATCTATAAGCATTTATTCTGAATAGGGTGAAAAAATGCAATTATGGCTTTATATTCATATATAAAGCGAATATAATGTATTGATATAGAGTCATCATAATTTTGATTTGCTTTAAGGGTAGTAATATTTTTCTTCAAAAACACGTAACAGCTTCAATACCAGCCTATGATCGCCACCTTACTTTTACTTATCTTGTTTTTCTTACTCCTAGAAGATTTTAAACTCCATTTCATAATTTAAGATCAATATAGATCATTGGAATTAATTCAACCAATCATCTTACCCAACTATTTGTAATAATAATTAAATAAATTCAACAAAAAAATTATTAGGATTTTTAGAATTGAATATAACTATAAGAATCTAAAATATGATTGAAACTTTAAAGAAAATGTGTCATAATAACTGGGTCTAAAATTACTCCAACTTCGAGTAATATAAAAGCACTCTTTTAAAAGCATTGCTCGCACTACCCAAACTAATTATATACATAACCATTTGAGCTCTCTTAACATAGTTGGTAGTGTTGTCGAAAATTCTTGTAGAAAAATTACACTATTTAGCCTGTGTGACACGAAGCTAAACTTGATCAGATATCTATAAGTTACACATGCCTTGAAATTTTAAAGTAGCTTATTGAAAATAAAACCTTAGATGTACTAAAATTTACCTTATGATCATCCTTCCGAATTATATATTCCTCAATAGATAGATCAAATGAATTTAAGAATATTGTAATGAGTTATCAAACTCCTCAAACAGATTAGATAAGATGATTTTAGGCGACACAGAATAGACACACATTAATTAATAGCTAAAGAAAATCTTTTAATTCCGAAACAACCGAAATTCTAATGCACTTGGATAAAAATACTGACACAATTTCTACAATTCTGTAAAAATTTAAATAAAAAATTCATACAACATAGGGTCTTTGTCTCTGACACTTTTAATTGACATGTAGAAGAGTTTATTTTATACTTACCTCATAGAGCTCCTCCTTATGGCTATTCCATTTTTTACCAATAATACCATTCTTCCCAAACCCTCCTACTATGAGGGAGTATTTCTTTCACAGCGCTATATAAACCTCGACTATTACCCGCATAATGATAATCCTAATATACTTGGAGCATACCTATCTGTTGACCGTATCAATAGATTTTTTTCAGAAGGATGTTTATCAAAATCTTTGATTATGGGTATAGGAGGCGGTGTCTTAGGTATAAAACATGAAGCATGATACTAGAAATAATTTTCTTAGCTAAGATAGAATTGCAGAACAGAATTTATGATTTATTATAAATTATATTCAAATTACATATCACTAGAGCACTCTTATATATCCACTCGATTGTTCCTGCGATGTGGAAACACACAAAAATTGAAATAAGTATCCAGTCACCAATTATTACATGACAACTATCCTTTGAAAGCATAAATTAACATTCACAATACCATGAAGAATCTCTTTTTTAATCAAAAAATGATTCGATCAAACACTATTTGAGCACATACACAACTTACCAAATAAGCTAATCCTTATTTGCATATCTAATATTATTCATTTAGTTCTTTAAATATAGGTATGCTTTTTGGGACGTTTTTCTTTACCCTAAAGCCTATGGATGTTGATACAACTCTCCCATTCATGGGACAAGTAAAACAACAGTATAAGGGATTCTCAAAAGAAGTATTAAGGACCACCAAAAATTTCTCCAAAATTGGTTTCGTCTACTCAATGGTGGAATGTTTCTTGGAGAAGGTTAAAACTTGAATTTCAATATTCATTAATGACATGAGACTCTATATAGTCGAACTTAAATGAACCCAACTTAACTTGTAAGAAAGCTACTACAAATTTTGCTGAAATTTTTTTTTAACAGGAAAGGGCTAGGCGTGACATAAAAGGAGCCATTTATTCTGGGTGCATAACAGGAGCCATCTTAGCATACAAAGGTTATATGAAAGTTATGACACTGAAACATTCTTAATAGGCTAAAATATTTTATATAACATCACACTTTCGAGACAATGACATAACAAATAATGCTCCTATATCAAATATAAAAAAAAAATTAATTTTATTATTCTTATAGCTATCATATGCTTACTGTATGCATTAAATAAATACCTCATAACTTTAACATCACATACCCACAAGACCAAGTTGTAAAAACATTTCATAAAACACTTTATATACATCTTAACATTTTTGAGCTTTATGACATTATAATACATGGGTAATTTTGGCTCATAAGTCTCCTTATATAGCACATGTATACATCTCTTAAATCATTAACTTATTATACACTTATTATTCAAGGTGGACCAGTGGCAATGTTAGGCGGATGTTCAATGTTTGGTGCATTTTCTGGTATTATGGAAAAGATACAACCATTTTCAAATTTTTAATGATTTCGAACAACTTACATTACTTATGCAAACACTCATTTTAAACTTAATACACATTTTTAAATTTATTATCATTTAAGAAACATTATCAGGAATAATCTTTTACTCAGCATCTTCAAATAAATATATAATAATGAATTTTTCTATTTGGATAAAACTACTTTATTATAATATACCACAGTGAAAATTATACTATTTAGTCACTATTTAATCTTATTTAATTACTCTTCACCACTGGTTGGGATTGAAGACTCCAATTTTAATTTACCACTAACATATTCGATAGGATCATCCAATATTTTATTATGATCATAATCCTGATGTAAATGGTTAAACGTGTGATATATTTCCGGATCAACAAACGACCAAAAAGGGAGATGTACTTTAACTGCTTCATCTTGAAACTCTTGGATATCCAGGTCAGACACCATTATATTATCCAATTCTATCCCTTCGTTAAAAATTGGATCTCCATCATAATCTTCATCGAGTCCATAATATACACGATTTAGTAATAACATTGGATTGTTTAAGGTGTCATTTTTATACTCTGGATAATGAAATTTTTAATTATATACATACGAGAGCCCAATAAGCAAACTGAGGATATCATAATGAGCTTTTAAAATTATTAACATCCAACATCTGTCATCTAGTTAATACTTGTATACTATTTTTAATTTTTACAAGATTTGTATGAGATATTGCATAAGGATAACAACAAAAAATTTTTATGGTTAAAACTTTAATAACATTTACTTACTTAGCATATAATATATATGATAAAAATCTAACCTCTTATGATGACAGAAGCTGGTAAAACAGCGGCTTCGTTATCACTAGAACCTAAATTTAACAGTTTCCAGCTTGAATTAGGTGATAACGAAAATTTTTCATTTTCCTTTGAACTATGTGTTATGGGAAGAGGTGAATTATCTTGCACTGACACTAATGGCTTTGGATTTTCAAATTCAAGATCTTCTTTGATTATCCATTCGTGCTTTCCATGATCAAAATATAAATGCATATTTTGACTACCCTGAATTATAATGATTAGTGTCGAATTGGCTTGTGCTGTAGTGGTAGATTTCCAACTAAATCTAAATTTCTATTCAAGATTTCTTAAACATAAATATTTTATATGTAACTCTTCATATTTGTATCAAATATAGGCTAGAAGAATTCTTTTGTTGACTATACGCACTCGGATGAAAAATTAGGCCTTACAACTTAACCCTAATTAACTACAAATTTGCATATACCTACAAGAAGAGAATGCTCAATAAATAATATAAATACCTTTTTCCAGATTGTCCTGCCATGGTATAAGTGAGGTAGTGAATTGTCTTCATCAACCATTAATAAATGATATACTCCTTCTATCAAATTGGACAATTCTGACTGTTTTGAAGTTATATGTAAACTCCGAGGAATTTCACCTACTCCATACAGGAATTACATCATAAATATTACAAGCTTATAACTTGATTCACATACTTACTTATTTTTATTATAAATTCAAACCACTCAACTAAAAGTTTTCGTTACACTTTTAATTGACATACATTTTACACCCCATAAATCACCAAATTATACACATCTCCATCTAACATTATCGTGTACTGGCATTTTGGTAACTATACCCATCATCATCCCACAAATTCGATTATGAAGATGAACTATAACTATTTTTTCACTACATAAATTAATTACTTTACACATTTCAGCTATTTAAACAATTATTATCAAACTAGACTCTTTGTTAAGTATCTACCTTCTAGTATATTTACTCCTATGCTATGTGTCCCATTTGATTGACCATCTGCAAAAGGGAGGAAATACATTGGCTTCGAAGAATCCGAATCCTCGTGCAAAAGGAAATCTACGAACTGAAACCAAAATATATAGGAGTTGTATATAAATTGTCGAATTTCAGAAAATTTAAATTATTAGCCATAGACATTCGAGTAGATATATAGCGATGCAACAACCTTACAATATATAAAATTTATACTCATAATTTAAACCCTCTGAAATATAGCTTTTATATATTTTAGACATCAGATATGTGGGCCTACACAACTCTTCATTTATTAATATATGCTCTGTTAGCACTTTACACAACTTCAATTATAAAACCATTTCTACAGCAATTTTTCATAAACATTCTAAATTAATTATTATGTAACTATAAAACTTCATCTTAATGTTTACCTGCTCATGCCTGTATAGCTATGTAAATTTACATTAGTCTATTTAGGTTTATATAGATAAAAAGTGGTCATTATTAACAATACCTCGTTGTAAGAATCCACATCAGAATCATGTTCTAACTTTTTCTCCATTAACTTATAATCAACTACGTAATGTTCATCGTTAACATTTTGATCTACTTTAGCAATTCCTCTATTTGAATTTTCGACACTTTTTAGTCTAGATGGAATGTCAGCTTGCAAACTTGAGCCCCAAGGGACTTCATATTTTGTCATTGAAAACATGTTATGATAAACAACAAGACCAAATAAAATAAGTGCAGTAAATCCTATCACAGCAAAGGACTGATGATACTAAAAATTTAAAGAAAAATTTGTCTTTAATAAGTTTTTATATATATAAATGATTTGTATGCCTACAATTTGGTAGAAATAATCACTTTCAATATACAACATACAAAAAAATATTTCGAATAATTTGCTTGAGCACCATAACATAAATTACTAATTTACTCACTTATTTTTGTTTTCGATATGGTATCATGTTTTTTACTAGCTTGGTATTTTTATGAAATGAATCAAAAAGATATAAAAAATTAGTATTACACAGCATGCTTAATATCCTTATAAATAATTATATTTTTTCATCTTATCCTCAGCATCTTTTCAAATTAGGAAACTTAACAACTAATAAAAAAATATATAGTTGTCTCTTTTAATCTTACATTTCCAGACACCTCAAGCAGGTTATTTTCTAAATTTCTTATCCTTGACTTAAATTTTGACCAAAAATTTCGTATTGGGTAACTTGAACTTTCCCGTTTCATCTTAATTTTTATGATTTTTTGGTAAGTTTGTAATTGATTGAATTATTTATAAATAACAATTTAAAAAATGATATTATAAGCCCGTCAAGTTCTTTTTTTCTCTTTATTAGTGATTAGATATAAAAAAACGTTAGATAAAATTTTTAAAAATTCATTTGGTCTACTTGTTTGGATATATACAAAATTTTAATAATGTCCTGAAATTTTTGGGTGTTTTAGTTTGTTGCTAAGCCAATTAATTAAAGTTTACATTAGTACAATTTTTAAATTGAGCACTACTAGTATATACTACAAGCTACTTTACATTTATGGGTTATAGAATAATTAATATACATACATTTAAATAATTAGCATGATCCGAACAACAAATTAAATTTAATCTATGGGAATAATTGTAGCAATACACTAGTGGCTATCATCTCTTTACATGAGTAAGCTTCATTCTATGTAACTAATATAGATTAATAATTAAAACAACAAATTTGGTGTAAATGTTACAAAGTAAATCATTACCAACACACATTAATTGATGTCAGTTTAATTATATACAAAATATTTAATCAGATAATATAGCACGATAAATGAACAGTAATTTCTTAGCTGAGTTATATGTTACCCATAGTGACGAGTTTAGTGAATAATTAATCAAGCTCAAGTAGGTATCATGCCATATTTAAATAAGTGCTTAATTTTATTTAAATTTTGCGCATGTCTAGATGTAAAATTTGAAAAATTAGGCAGAAATAAAGCATCATAACATTTAACTTATTTTAGGAGATCATCTATTTTACTTAATTAGTTTTATACTGAATGCTTAACATAATACGCTTGAGTCTCTGATCTCGATGGGTTTTCAAATTTATTATTAAGGGTGTATTTTAATTCTCCAGCTCAGTCGATTTACTATACTGTCGAGCTTGAAAACTTTTTTCAAACTTTACATTGCTCAATATCCGTCCGCTTTCATAAATCTAAATGAGTTTGATTACTCCTTTTATTCCTCAAGTCTGTTAATAGCAAACTAGAATTTGTTCAGATGTTATTAATTAGATTGTTTTTGGGTGAATTTTTGTTAGAAAATATAATAATGGATTTCATTTTCTCGAGTGTAGGCAACTGTATGTATTTATTATACTAAAAGTGTGTTTTAATTTATTTAATAAAATCCTTTCTGGATTTAAAATATTCAAAATTGTTAGTCACTTATTCCTATTTGCAAAAGCATTTTAAAAATTCTAAAATTCTTAAAAAAAATATAATTAAAACTAAATTTAAAGTGCTATCTGTACATTCTTACCCGCACTAAACAGTATATGTAAAACATAACTTTACTGGGCTAAATGTTTTTCAGTTTGAGGGTGAAGCAGCTTAGTAAAAGAAAAGAAATGAGAATTTTATACAAGTTAAAGATAAAATAACAAATTTGGAAATAATAATCCATTCTGTTCTTTTTGTTTAGTTTAAATTTATTATAAATCTCAAACAATTGTCATTACTTATTTCTCTAAAACTGCTTTAACTTGTAGTGTAAATAAAATAATGGAGATTGCATAACTTTGTGTTTTAGGTTGGGATGACTTAACCTTGTGTTTCAAATTGTACTTAAGTTCCTATTTTCAACCTAGGACATTCAGAAGTCTCTATGATTATAATATCAACCCTTGCAATCTAAGAGGTCTTTAAACCACGCTTCTGCATATTTTAACATGTTGCATTTATCTAGGAGCTTGACAAGCTTGGTACACTCATTTATCTTCACACTTTGATAGCAATTAAATAAAAATTTTATGAAATGTATTTGAAACTGTGAAGTCTTGATAAAATCATTTCAAGATTGACGCAGTTAGTTTGTAGATATTGATAATAACACATCTAGTTTAGCCTGGCACATTCATTGTACCTAGTATAGTGATAAGAAAATTTAGGTTAGAGTATTGAATAAGCTCACTAAGGTGTCTGATGCCAAAGCATTCTCTCAAACTTCACATAAAATTATAAAGCCGGGCACTGGTTACTTTAAAAAGTCACGGGTTCAAATAATCTTCACAATTTTTGAAAATCTTTCGGTATTGTTTCATCACAGTGGCTATTGAGGTATAGAAAAGATCACCCACTAAGGATCCTGAAGCATTACAGGGGAGAGCTAAAACTTTAGCGTTAAGATAGCTAAGCTACTCGTGACTAAAGTTAAGTATGTTATTCTCCGCTTAAAATTAATTGTAAAAGTGTAACAGGGTGCTGCAAGGATTGTGTATTCTGAGTTCAGATGCCTTCACCACATTTTTATAAAAAATAATGAATTTATTGAGTTTAATGAAACAACATAAATACACATAAAACCTTAATGGCATTTGAATACCATACTCCAGTAGATTTTAAAGCATCCAACAAATGTTAGGGCTATACAATAAGCGAGTCTTACACCCAATGAGGAAATAAAATTGCATTAACATTTCCTAACTTATCATTATCTAAAGTATAAAATTCTTTAAAGTTTTTTAACATCCATTTATCTTTTACCAATCTTTAATAATCAAAACACTTTTAATAGGTAGCCGACTTTCTCTTAATTCATCCAATACACTTAATTTGAAAATATTAAAGATACTTATTAGTTTCTCACAATCTTTTAATCCTTGGTACAAAAACTATATTACCATCCCTGATGTCAATTTTTTGATAAGCAGACTTGTTTAAGAAAAATTTTACCTCATATAAACTAATCTAACATCTTGCCTTATAAGTTTATAAAATTCGGAACGTACTTGATTTCCATTTCTCTCTAATGGTAAAGATTACATGTTAACAAACATGTAAACATGTAGCTTTAGCTGATTTGAAGTGCGCTTATTACAAAAAAGCGTTTTTGCATCAAGTAAATTTAGAGAAATTTAATTATAACTCTAATTCCCGGGGAGTGTTGGTTTAATACTGTGTAAATTGCATTTCCAGAGGAGCCAATTACAACTCTTAAATTGTCTAGAAACGCAATTTTCTTTCCGAAAAAAGCTCTAAGGGATAAAAGAATGACTAATTATAGATGACTACACACTTCTTGTGCTAGCATTTTATCCCAAATCAGCTTCTATGAGCTCAAATTTTACCTTTTACCCAAGCCTTTAAGCATTGTAAATTTAAAACCTTAGATTAGAATAGCATAAACTAGCCAACTATAAACCCTTGTTGTGCCCAAAAATGCTTAGTTGATCAGTCATCCTAACACCTGAAATTTAAAAGGCATTGTGAATTCCTTTCATCTTATATCTTAATCTTTTTTCAAAGCAACCTAGTGACTTCACTTTTTCTTGCAAGTTCTTCTCTATTTGTAATAGTTAAAAATTCAACGAATTTAATATGAATATTACCTTTCAAGACATTGCTGCCATCATAATCATATACATGATTATTTATGACTTTCTTCAATATTTGAATACTTGATATACTAAGTTCGATTGCAATACAAAAAATTATTTTCTTATCTCAAGAATAAAGTCTAGTTAATTTAGAATTGAATATTTAATTTTAAGAACATCAACTATTTCAAATCAACCACATTAACTTTTGTATGTTCAAACTTGACATAAGGAGGCAATCGTTATTGAACTGAAAATAAACTACAAACTCTTTAAATCAAAAAATCTTAAAAGCAGAAAAGCGAACCAATGATTTATTTAAAATTATCAACCTTTTAGTCACCAAAATCAACTCTAGAAATTTTGTAAATACCAAAACACTGTTATTAAATAAAGTTAGTATATAACATGTTACGAATTGCATATTACCTTACCTCAGATCGTTACATCGGGTAAACACAGGAATATCTGATAATATTAGCGCCCGCCAGGGCTTTTTAGGCCCTCCATTCAACTCATGACTAGATTACAGTTTCAATAAAAAATAATTGCCAACTTATTTATTTATTAACTGAAACATGCCATTTCCTAATGGAGGAAGCGTGGTTGATCTGATTCACAAAAAAATACAAAAGCAGCCTCCAAATAGTACAAATAAGCCTAATAATCACGCAGCATACAACACCAAATCCCACCCAACTTTTATAATACCCCAACTTAGAGGTTAGATTTTTGATTTAAGTTAGGAATAACCACACGCTAACAAATCTAAATTATAAATATTTGAACGATATATGTAAGGACATAAAAATTGATTTTACTTATAAATTATACTAATTAGATCTAAACCTTGGAGAAAAATCTCTCAAACTCTTATCATGCCACTCACAAAGATATATGAATCTTTAGGAATAGCACTGCGGTGCTATAGTTTTGGCTTAAACACAACTCTTTGACTTAGATAGATCATATATATATATACATTGCTAAAAGTTTGCCTTAATGAACTGCTCTAACTTGCACTGAGCAACTTTAGTGATTTTGTCGTACCGCTAAAGCTCTCGTAAACACAATGGTAAAGTACATTTACTCTTACTATTAACCCAAATTTTCAGATTCACACAACCAAGCAAAGAGAACAGCCCCGAATTTTTATGGGACAAGTAAGAATAGCAAAACATGCGAGTTCTGTCTTGAATCTGGTCATATAGTTTATGACTCATCCAGCGGAGATGAACTATGTAGGCAATGTGGAAGGATCCTTGAAAGCAGAGTTATGTCTGAAGAAAAGGAATGGAGAATATTCTCACTAGAAAACACAGGTGAATCTCCAGCCATGATATTAATTAATTACTTTAACTTTCAAGTATTGGTTAAATTTATAATCCATAAACAAACTAATTTTCCTATAAATTTGTGTTTTATGAACCTTTTATTTCTGAGCTTAATAACCGAGAATTGAAATCTGAATTATAAGTTCAACTAATTTAAATGAATTTCAATTATTATGATTCTAAACCTAATTTAATAGTGAAAATGATAGTTTTTATAGTAAGAATCATTCCTTCACTTTTCATTCTATCACTTTAGTTCTATTTTTATAATTTCTTAACTATATAAACCAGCAATTGGTTATATAATACAATTTATTAGTTGTGAAATTCACTTATTTCTCAGAAGTAGCTCCCAAAAAATACATTTTTATGCTACACTTTACTTTCATATTTTTAGGTGCTCATCTTAGTTTATTATTTGAATCTGCTAGAACTGTCTAACATCACTTTAAATGTTTAAAATTACATTGCTGGTCTTAACATTTCTCACCTAACATCCCTTATACTAAATTTTACAGGAAGCAAGAGTATCGAGCGAAATCGCGTAGGTGAGGCAATTGACCCCTGGCTGGATGACGGTGTGTCTGGCACTACAATGATTGGTGGTAGCAAACGTTTAAGACAAATTCTTGAGGTACCGACCCCACCTAATAACGCAGATAAATTATTGAGATCATCGTTCCAAAAAATAAAGCTTATTACTGAGGCATTCTCCATGAAGGAAAACATAACAGAAATTGCTAAAGAAATTACTAAAGAGTTACAAGTATGCTTACCTTTATATATTAGATCCATATTATTTTTGTATAAGTTAAGAGAAAAAATGAACTATTAGACAACATACATCTATTTAATACCCTTCTTAAGATCTAAAAATATTGGCAGCCCTAATTCATTATTTACGTTAATACATTAGAACTCTAAAACATACGTGCAAAATTTTCAAGCTTATTATCATATAATCGTATCCTCAAAAAATCAGAAATCCAAAATGCTCCTGTAATTTTATAGATATAATTTTATGACACATGAAGCCAAATTATTAAGCCTATAACAATAACCTTAAATTATCATTTTTTTAACCAATTGATTTCAAATATAGGAAATGGGCCAACTAAAAAATCGTGATAATATAGTTTCAATGCTGGCTGTTGTATATATAGCCTGCCGCGAAGCCGACTACACACGTAAAATCGAGGAGTTAGTTATCTATGATAGATCAATCTCTGAAAAGGAACTTGGAAGTGCGATAAATCGACTCAAGAAGCTGCTACCCCATCGAGGACCAACACTCAGTGAAACTGCTGCTCAAAATCTTCCCAGGTTAATAAAATTTCATAAAAAAAAATTTGAACAAAGATTAGTCCTAATCCCAATACAGTCAAAATTACGTTGCCTGTTCTATGAGACTTAACAAATAAGTGCAGTTGAGCATATGAATCCCATGAAGCATACTGTTCGATTCGATAAATTTCACACTATAATACAACTCTCAAGGAAGCTTTGACACTCTTGATAACTCTACTTATCTTTTTTCTACAAGTTGTTTGATATAGCCACCCTATTCCAATTGATTTGAAACAATACCTTGTTTTCAGATTGTGCTCAAGGCTCAATTTATCAATTAATATTGCTGACACAGCCGAACATATCACCCAGCGCTCATCTAATTTTATACACACATCACATAGGTATAATTCTTAGTTAGCCCTACCACTCGACTTATTTTACACTATTTAAAACACTTAGAGAGGGTTTAACATCTCACTAATTATTTATCAGCTATATTTTTTTATATGACGAGCCTAAATTTTAAGCTCTTGCTATATATAATTTTTCATTATTTAAAACGATTAACAAATCTCCCTCATAGGCCTTCAATACTTGCTGCGGGAGCTATATTATTAACAGTTCATTTATCGGGTGGACCTAATAACACTTTACCATCATCAGCAAAGATTTCAGAGGTAACTGGAGCAAGTGAACACACTATGAAAGCCGTTTGCAAAGAATTATTAGACGTAGCAGAATACCTACTACCTAAAGATTTCAAACCTAGCTGTGAAGGAGGTATTGAGGGCTTAAGATTCAAGATGGGAACAAAACGAAAACCCCAAATAGAAAACGTATAAATCTAAAAGGGAAATACATGAATATCGAACTTCATTCTTATTTCATCTCCTTATTTTGGTCTATTAAGATTCGATTAATCAAATTGTATAAACTCCTATATCTACAGGATTTATGCAATGACGGGTTTCAATTTATAATTTTTTAAATAAATCTGTTTTAAAGTATAATTAAATAAAATTCAAAACTTTGAGTTTAGTATCTCTATTATTGATCTTATATAAACTGACTGTTCCGATTACTTAGTTTTCTGCTTAAAGGAAAGAAAATAAACGTATATTTAAGTTTATCATCACCTTATATAGTAGCTCGAGTATTATAGCTCACATTTTTAAGTTGCATCCTATTTGGAAATTCCACCTCATATTTAATAATATTTACTCCTATCTTCATTAGAACTATTTTATATGTCCCATATCCCTATCTCCAACTATATAAGCATTGATAATCTTTCACACATATTAAAAAAATAATTTCTTCTACACTCGCGTTGGATGCTAATCGATCATATGATTAACCTTAAGATTCTTTCTAAATTTTATACTTTTTACGAAATATACTCGATGTTGTAAATAAGTTTATTGTTTGATAAAGGTCCATATAATACTGTTTAGAAATTCTGAAATCTAATATATTTATGGTTTTTCTTTATGAAAATATAGTAGTTTTTACAGATCCTTATGAATCAATTGTACAGTTCATTAGGTATTTTTTTTTATGTCCTACCTGTTTATTTAAAATGAATTAAAGGAACTGTATGTAAAGTTCAGAATTGTTAAAATATCAATGAGGGATATATTTATATATGTATATTTACTAAGAAAGTGATTATCTTGACTCAAGTTTCACAGACATTTATCAGGCAGTATGGATTTTACTAATTCATACTCAATTTTGGTTCAAATGCAATCTTTTTTTGATTGTGTAATAAATTATGTGGTAGTTTTGCAATAGATCAAGGTGTATATGGAAGATATTGAAGCTAGACTATGTTAAACTAAGCTTATGACTATTGATACGAATTCACTAAGGCAGGATTAGATGAATTGCTATAATTCTTCAGGTAAAATTCTAAGTAATATTTCGAGTTTGAGAAAAGGTTTAAAATTTCTAAGTGCATTGGTGTACTAAAAATTATTATATGAAATATAACACAAGAAAGAAGGGATTGAACAAAAATCAAAACAATTGATCGTCTAGTGTAATGATGAGGGTTTGAAATGTAAAGTTTAAATTGTAATAAAGCTTAGAATTGCAGTTAGTGCTATACAGAAATTTTGTAATCTTAATTTAAAATTTGCTCAATTATATATTTAATCAAAGATTGCATGTGTCTTTTGGCATATGAATTTATTATATAACATGTTTGTTCACCTTTATGAATATATATATATATTTATATAAACCTAACGGAATAACTTCTGCTTTATACCATAATCATAAACAGTTTAAAGGTATGAAAACATAATTACTTAATTAAAATAACTGCAAATATCAATACAAGTACACTTAAAAAACAATATCAACCTTAATTTACACCTAAGTTCCGATATAAAACACTGTAAAAATGATCAAATATATGATTCATGACTTAATACATTTAACAATTGTATAAGTAAATTTTGAGATACATACAATATTTACATCACAGTAATCACACCACCATTGAGGGAGACAAATCATTAATCACATGAGAGGGTACTTCCGCAAATAAATTTCATATTATATCACTGATAGATATACCACAAACAATTTTAAATCTTAATTTTGTCCGAAATCAGATGCTGACAAACATGAAACGTGCTGACCAAAGTTCCTCCAAATCAGCAAACAGGTATATCTTTTTAAATAAGTTAGAGGCTTAGACTAAAGCTAACTTTGAGATGAAACTTAGAGATATATCCATTCTCATTTGTTCCAAATAGTGCCTTATATTTGAAAGTAAATTTATCTTAGCCTCCAAATTTTTTGCTCAAAGCAAATCAATGACTATCCACCCTTTATTTTTACCCACTTTTAATAAGGAAATCTATCTCATTAACCTATACCTTCATAGCCATAAATAGATATTGGATTCTTGGGAAAACTATATTGATATCAGATTTTTTTTTTGTAACCTCTCAATATTTCTGAATTTAAGGCATTAGAA
Organism: Nephromyces sp. MM_2019; assembly: GCA_015657535.1. Lineage (NCBI taxonomy): Eukaryota > Apicomplexa > Aconoidasida > Nephromycida > Nephromyces > Nephromyces sp. MM_2019. The sequence continues at coordinate 37,274 of JADHZB010000618.1, forward strand.
TTTGATCAATTTTTCATTTAAAATGAAAAAATGGTCGTCAAATTAAATTTCTTTGCCAAGTTATATATTATACACCATTTAGTATCCATAAACCTCTCAAACTTAGTAGCACATCATAAACATCATACTAATGCGAATTATTATTAAAAAATTTAATCAAGTGAGGCATTGGCCATCCCCATTCTCAGATCTCCTCAAAGCAAAAATGCTGATTATAATAAAGATAGTAATCCAGTAATGCGTCAATTATTGAATGATGAGTTATCTGGTAAATAGAATTTTATTTTATACACAAGATCATTTACCTACTTTTAAATGAGATATAGTTTCAGCGTAGATCAATTATGAAATAATATTTTAAGTTTTATCTTGAACCCTTTTTAAGCCTAGGACATCTAATATCTATCTTATAATTGAATGTTAACTTATCTTGTTCCTTGCCACAACCCTGATGTAACATTATTAAACTACCCAGCTTTCATACCTGTCTTTGAAAGCGAGTTTTCATAAAAGGATTCAACATTATATGCTTCTTATAAGCTTTGTATTTGAAACATTTTTGGAATTAAAAATTATAAATATAATTAAACATAATACTATGAATTAATTAATCAGATATGGATGGAGAGAATGATACCGATTACAAGTCTCAATCTGATATTGACACACAATCTGATGACAGTACAAACAGCTTTGGCAGAGAGGTATAAAATTGTTCTCACTAAGCTAATAATACTATGAATATATTTATATTTTTGGCATTTATTTTTTATTTTACTTAATTTTGTTATTTATTTTGGGTACTAGTTAGAAATACCTAAAGTACCATAACTGTTGTATACTGATCTAAATGCTCTCGTAAATAAGCAGGTGCTTAACACTGAGTTAGTTTTGTTAAAGAATGAGGCCAAATTTTCCCTTAAACAGCTCACTTTCTATCAAGAATCTACATTACCCATTAAAAGATTTAGCTATGGCCAGAGGCTAATTAATCTTCCAGATAATGAACTCAACTTAAGTAGAAATGGAAAATATATATATTCTATGTACGAGCATCACCATAAATAATATAATGATGAATCATATTTTGAACTTGTAGATGTGAATATTTATCTCTACCTATGAAATTGTTAGGACATATTCTTGATTACACAAAACACATATATATTTATATATATATATATATATCCTATAAATACAGAGATACTTAATCACACAGAATTATTTATTTAAAGACATAATGATTTAACTGCATAAACTTATTATTATAAAATCACTTATTATCCCAGTTCGTATTATTTAAGCTTTTCAGCATAGATCTATGGCATAATTTCTAAATATTCACATAGATCCTAAATATAAACTACATATTTTATGACCCATTCTTTCGCAAACTAAACACAATCTAAAAATAACGCAAAACATTCGAGTGTTTATTATTAGACCTATAATACTTCAAATCCTAAGTGAACACTACTCCTCAAACAATAACCATATTCCCTCAAGTTCCCAACTTACTTTTCATCATATTTCTCAAATCAAAATTCAAATTGACTCGCTCTTTCAATTGATCATCGACTGCATGATCTTGCGTCTCAACAATGACAAGTTTAAGGTTTTCTATTTATTTACATTGAAAATAATTTTTATTTACTTGAGATGAAACTTGATTGTTTTAGGATAATCTGGACGATTATTGGGAGCTAATCAATGTATTCAAAGCAGCTAAGACGTGGTTGATTCACATTGGCAACCTTTACTCCAAACTAAGCGTTATAAGTAATGGGAGTTACATTGTGATAATGATGTCCAACATCATTACTCCTATATTGATTTTTGATTAGACCAATGTGTACAAAAGACACAATACAAGAATATAAAGGCCTTTGATTTACCTTTCTTAAGACGAATACAAAAATTCGGATTAAACTTAATGTATACACACATTAACATACATTACTTTAAAAACTCTCATATCTACGAAGCTCTTTTTTGATTATAAAAAAGCTTTTCACATATATGCTTTTATTATTAGCGAAAGTCGGAATCTTATATCGAATGAGCACATTTTCAGCTATTTCGAACCATATGTTGATCCTTTGCTCATAAAACTAAATTGCAGCTTCCCAATACCACGGTATTTTTTCATCATAACCAGCCTAAACATTTTCACTTGTTTAAATGCTAAAATTTTTTGTTTGAGTCTTTATTCTATCCCAGATATAAGTATGTGATATTTTCTCCTAGTGAAGACCAGCTCTTTGGTATAGGCCTGGAAACATTTGGTCGAGCACACCTTCAACTTATAAGAAAACATTTCTTACCCCATCGCGGTATAAATGAAATTCGCAAACGAAAGGCTTCATTGTCAAGAAAATGGGATTTATACCAGGTTAACCACAATTACAACGCAGATAAAATAAGTCTAATTGAATCTAGTCTCAGTCTTGCTAACATGGATAAGTTCCTTGATTTACTAGAAACATAACATTTTACAGACTTTAACCCCCATGAAATTATATTGTCACATATATCCTAACACATATAAAAACAATGAACGAATTACTCACATAAGCATTAATCTCAACTTCTATCATAAGTTATAGTGGTACCAAAGATATCGAAGTTTTGTTGTGTTACAAATTTTACTAACTGTGACTACAACAATAACAAATTTTAGATTTTATTTTTTAGGAAAAATTTCATCCATTCTACATCTGGAAAGCCAATTTTTCAAAGCCTTTTAAATGCTCCGAGGACATTTTTTTACTCAAGATTGTTCCCCACTTAACACACAGTGGAACTTATGATTTAAGAAATATCATTTCTGAGATGAGAATAAATCGCGATTTCTATATAATCTTTAAGTAGGTTTTACAACAAATGTTACAACTTGAAACTATTTTACTTTACCATACATTTATTCCTAATAATTTAGCCTGATTATTCCTAATAATTTAGCCTGAAACACAATCTACCACTATTGATGTCTAACTTGATATGAAACTTTCTAGCTAATACCGTATTTAACGAATTTATTACCAGAAATAAACAGAAGTCCAGACACTTGTGGTTAAAATTCGAAAGTTTTATGCTATATATATATATATATACTTTTTTCACTTTTACCTGATTTACCTAAATTGATTTTCAGACGCCTATCATCATTATTAGAAAATATTTCCAGACAGATGTTTTTATATGGTGAGAAGCTTAATTTTTTTTTTTAAATTTTAATCTATCTGAGGTTTCTTCAGGGCTTTCTGAATCAAGACCAATTGAACATTTTTTAAAGGGGTAAGGCTCAAATTATAATAGTTATTGTTATTATAACTAACTGTACTATTTCCAGAATACACACCTCCGATTCAAATAAAACGACTCTCCAGGTAAGGGTCTAAAAGATACTGATATGCTTCACACTTGACCTTAATTTTTTTCATTTTCATATATGCCCCACCGACTACTTTCATTTAAATAATTTATTAGTTTCATTTCTCAACTAAATCTATTTATTGATTTTTCTACAATCAGCCCCCTGAACAATTATATTCTAATTCACTAAAAAATTCCTTAAAGTTTCTACAAATTGTATCTAAGGAAATTGACCTTGTACCCAATAACTTTTATCCAAGATGCCAGACATGCCATCTCCCAGCTGAAATGGAATTGGAACCGCTAGCCCTAGCCATAACAAAACTAGAAAGATATGTCACTGGCGAGTTCAACAATATCAATTTTTTAAAGATTGGCTCCCGTGATATTCGAATCTAAAAGTTCTAGAAATCTTTGCAATATCACAACTTTTAACATATTATTTGCTATGTACTTCACTAATTTTGTTGGCTTCAAGTGACCCATATACATACCCTTAGGTTAAATTTAAAATCAGGAATACCAGAGAAATCATAATTAACCACTGATAATACTCAACATAAGAAAGAGTTTAGAATTTTACTTTAAATAGCAGTTTAGAGCAAATTTTTATACAACTTTTGATATTGTATATACACCTCAAATTTTACGAACACTTTAAAACTCCTGAGAAATTTAAGACAAAACTTCTCAGGATACGTTTCAGATTTTTCACCAACATAAAGCTAACCCGTCAAGGCTATTTACTGTGCATTTTTAAGTAATCGAAGCACGGCTCAAATCCTCCTAACAATAGATAGAGCCTATACTAATCTGGACTAGATTATAACTTATTCAACAATTTACACTCCTTCCTTTCTCACAATATGTTTTAACCCAAGTTAAACCATCGAACTGAATTTTGAATAACCAACTCTTATTAATCTTATTACCCTAGGATTTATTAACTTTTATAATTAAATATATATTTATCCAATTTCGATTAGCACCCTTTGAAACATTTAACAGATGCAGAAACTTCCTGGAGTGAAAATGGGTCTTTTAAAAAAAAAATTATATTGGGCAAGTCAAAATATCATTTGCAATACTAATTTGAAATGGTTTTGTTTTATTTATAACTTTCAAATAGTACTCAGGGCTTTTCATATAATTGTTTAAATCCTTAAGAATTCAAATCATATTTCTGTTATTAATTAGTACATGCATATACCATAAATAATTTGAAACATTTTTAACAATTAGACACTTGTAAGATTTTGCTAAGGCCAATATAAGTTTATTTTATTTCATTATTTATCACTATAGAATTTATTAAAAGTTAAATATAATCAATTAATAGCAAACCCTTTTTTATATTCAATTTTGCATTTTCTCAATTCATTTAATCCTCAATTAACTTCAAAGTTGCTTGTTTAATTTCCCTATACTGATGATATAATTCCTAATTTTTTATTTATAAACTTTCTCACCTTTATTTTTACCTTGTAAAGCCTTAGCTTATTAGTTTCTATACACTATTAAGAGCTCAAGGAAATATATAAAGCTATAATTGAAAGATTGTTTTCATCATTTTTTATTTTTAATTGATGAAAAAAAATTGCTAAATATATTGAAAGTGAGAATACTTCAACGATTATATTGCAATTTTTATGTGAAATATACAAAAATTATTACTACTAATTTGAATTTGTAGTTTTATATTATATATGTATAATTCTGATATCATTCCCCATAATAAAAAACTAATAGAATTTTTAGATTTTTTAATGATTGTATTTAGCAAAAAGCAGAATATCAGCATAACTTATCTTTATAAACTTTTGAGAAATAACACTCGTTTTGTTTGTATGTACTATTAAATAAATTCACTGGTGAGTGATTTAAAAGCATAGAAAATATTGCGACCTAAAAGACAAGTTTGATCTGAATTTTTAAAATGTAAAAATCAGATTAAAAAGAAACTATGCCCTAAAGTACAAAATAAGAAATGTAAGAGCACGTTTATGACCAGATTGGTGTTTGTATATCGTAAGTCTAAAAGTGCCTTATGACTATTTTACTTAGCAAAGCAAGAAATAGCCTCTATTTTCTCATGTGCCAGCAACAGAAATGCTTTCTATCTATGGATTGAAATTTTCCTTTTTATAAAGATAAATTTTTTTTGTAGCCAAACCAATAAAATAGGAGATAGCCTATAAATTAAAGATGCTATACAAGATGTGTAGATATTTTGTTTTCTATGCGCAATTCGCATAATCCGTTTGCATATAGGAGACGTTGAGAATAAAGTTTTTTCGTATTAAATAAGAAAAAAAGTTTGCAAGCAAAATTTAATACTCGAAATAGAAAAAATAATAAGATTTTTTTGAGATTTTTGTAAAGACTAACAAATGCTAGAGCATTAAAAAATGGATCTTTTCTAGCTCTTTGTTTTCCACATGAGCAAGAAGATTGTGCAAAACTGGTTTTTTAGGGGCGAGTAGTTCACGAGAGAAAACTTTATCCTTTTTGCCACTTTTTTCTATTTCGGTAACACTGAATTTACTTAAATACTTTTATTTTATACAAAAGAGTAGTATTTTGGTTATATATACTATATCTCATTGTTTTTTTAATACAAATACCAAAATTAATAGTTAAAATGCCTAACAAGCGTAAAATATTTTAGATAAAAAAAAGTCTCTTAAAAGAACTAAAATTGGAAATAATTTTGTTGCCCAAAATAGAATCAAAAGGAAAGACATTCGTTTTTCTTCTAAATCTACTATACGCTCTCCAGAATTAAAATTTCAAGTTATAAACCTAAATTGCCTAGTTTTTTAAAGCAATGAAAGAAACGATCTAGAAACTATAAAAAAGGATGATAAAGAATAATCGAAATAAAATAAATATAAACTTTCAAGAATACAATTCTATCAAGAGTATAGCCTTAACTTTAGCAACTGATAGATAATATATAGCAATGATAAAGAAGATAGTGTATCAGTATAAAATTTCACATATTAAAGACAGAATAGGCACAAATCTTTTGATTTTGAATTAGCTGTTGCAAAAAAATATCAAAACCTAGCCTAAGTATGTTACTGTTAGAGCGTAAAGAAATTTTCTCTGCTATGATAGTCTATTTATATTGCAGCAAGACAAAACAATTTTAAAATGCTTGAACTTTTAATACAAAATTCAGTAGATAAAGTTTTTTTCAAGAATCATGCTAATAATATATTTTGGTGTACTAGTCATCCTTTTATTGAAGAGATTAGGGAGTAGATGAAAAATTTTTAGAGACTCATTAATAAATTAATAAGTCAAGCTGGAGTAGAAAAAGCCCTAAATAAAGTATACATTGCGAGCCTGGTTTTTGTAATCCAATAAGCAGTGAAGCGTTTGAAATGGGGGAGCGATTTTCTAAATTTATTAGATATGTTTAAGTAAAATCTTACTAATGAGAATTTTATAGTAATTTTTTAGAAAAATGAACATTTAGCTAGCGAATATTTATTTTTTTAGAATTAAGTCTGTTTAAAATAGTTGAGCATAAATACAGGAGTTTGTAATTGGGAGCTTAATCATTAACTTTTAGATGTAAATTGAAGGCTAGTTAGTAGTAGCAAGTAATTACTGAGTGTAGCTTAAAGTGGTGTAAAATATATTAGTAATCCAACTTACATTTGTAGTACATACAGTTCTTAAATTTAAACTGATAATTCATATTTACTCACATATATAAATTAAATTCACTTAAAAAACCTACCAAAATCAATAAAATTCTATTCAAATTATATATAATCTTTAAGAAGTCTTTAAAAATCAATGCTGATTCTTAGAATTTTAATTATTCCTCTAAGCACTGTGCATTTATAAAAATGATTTTCTTTGACTCAGATAAAATATAATAATAAATTTTTAGGTTAAAGCTATTTTGAATATTTCAAATAAGTCATTAGTTTGTGAAAACTGAAAAAATTAACCCCGAGATTCATTTTGTTAAATAAAATGTGTATCAGTAATTTATGTGTAAGTAAATATAAAAAAGGGTGACATAATTTTGTTGAATGATTTAACTCAAGTATTTTTTGTAATTTTTGAATATTATGAATTATTGGATATGTATATATAGAGATATATAAATATAATTGTAAGCAAATAGTTTCAAGAGTGTAGTAACTGATCTCGAATATTGGTGGATTAAAAGTCTTTCTTTCAAGCAAATCATAAATCCAAATAGGATATGCTAAAAGTTTCGATATAACTTTCCAACTAGTCTAGAAGTTGTTAGTGAATAAAGATATTTAATAGGTATACTGTATTATATGATTAAGTTATCTCTAAAATCGTCTTTCTAAGTGAGAAATTTAAAGCTCGTGTTCTTAAATCTGGTTCAGAAAATTTTATTTCTTTCTCTAAGCAGAGTAAGTAAAAAATTTTTAATATTGATTAAAGTTTTCGGTCCTAAGAACGATAATTTTCATTTAAATTTTCTTACATTTAGCTTAATTAAAAATTTTTTAATTTTTCAAAAATACATTAAACTTATTTTTAAATCCCCTCTCAAATCTTTTATATATTTATAAAATTCAATCCAATAAACTAAATTCTTTATTTTCATAAATTCAAATCAAAAAAGTGTTTATCCTTTTATAAATTAGTTCAGGATACAAATAATTAATAAGGTATGAGAAAATAAAAATTGTAGGGGAATATGGTAATTGTGATTAATATCATTTATTAATTTAAGATTGATGATTGAAAATTTATTAATTTATTTGATTAAAATAGTTGCTATATCTTTAATCATTTTAATATTATCAAAGGGTTTTTAGATAGGACATATATACAATATATAATACCTGAAAAAATAAAAGAATGTAAATAGCATCTCATATTTAATAAATACTTATTCAAACTTATAAATTCTCTCAAGTTGTTTAAGATAAGAAATAATTGTATGTGTGGTATTTCATTTTGCTACCAATAAATTAAGATATTAAAATATTCATTAAATGTACTAAAGAAAATAGCTCAATTAGGATAAATGTGAATTGCTACCAATAAATTCATATGCTGAGATTAAAATTATTTAGAATCTGCTACAACTCAAATAATATGTAAGCATATATATATATATATTTATTATCAGATTATAACAATGAAGACTTCTAGTAATATAATATCAGTCTTCTTGTTGCTTACAATATGTATAACAAGAAGTGTAATGGGTGCACCACAAGTGATAACAATTGACGCTTCTGGATCAGGTACAGCAACAAAAAATGCGGCCGTCGGTGATACAATTCAATTCCAGTGTAAAGCAGTTTCTGGAGCAGCTGGAGCATTCGTACCAACAGCATGCTTAATGGATAGTGGATCAAATTTTGGTTATTATCCATTTCCTGCGCTTGACTCTAATGCTAAATTTAGCTATGCTGACAGGGGTGCTTCAAATTCATCGCTAATCACTTTAGCTTCTGGTTCAGCAGTTCCACAAGCACCAGACGCTAATACACTAGGTGAAAGTGGTGTAGCAACATTAAAAGAAGACGCTGAAGGTGCATATTTTACCTGTGGCTGTCGACCCGATGGTGGTGCTGCTACTATTGTAGGTATGGAGTTTTATGTCCCAGAAACTAAATGTAAAGCCTTCGCTCAAGTCTGTGGTACCAATAAGGAACAATGTGAAGCACTAGATTGTAAAGGGGATAATATTGATTGTTCTATTACATCAGGAGGGTTTGGGAGTGGCATTCTTCATGCACCATTAAAACTAGCTTCGATACTAACAGTTTTTATAAGTGTTGTGTGGCTGACAATAGGCTGATTCATAACATATTTTTAAATAAAAAATTAATCTTCATGTTTTCAAAGTTGATTTTTTATTAATTGAATCTTGGCAGTTCAATTAAATTCTTCGAGGTTTATATCCTCGTATGCTAGCTTTTATGCATAATTAGGCAAACGAATGTTTCATATAAATAATTTATTATATATTGATCAATTTATAACTCTTACTAGGGTATAACATAAAATCTTAAGAAAAAATTTTATAATAAAGATATAACCATGTTACTAGGTTGCGTCCAGTTATAACCCCATAAATATTATGCTGAGAAAGATAACAATTTGTTTATAATTGTTAGGATATTTTTATAGGAAATTTGAATTCTTTTCAAATTAGTTTTAGAGTTGTATCGATATTATTTCAGATTTACTGAAAATTATAATACTTCGATTTCATTTCATACCCATACATGGTTAAAAAATGTAGACATTATTCTTTATCCTAAAATAGCTCTAAAGATGGTAATATTAATCGGAATGATAAACCCAAATAAGTAATTTCTAAAAAAAAAATTCTGTTTGATTTAAACCTAAATTGATCAGCTTTTAATATATTCAGTTTATTAAATGCGATTAGTTAGTCAATTTAGTATAAATAAGTTTAATAAACTGGATTTATTTTATAATTCTGTTAATAAATCCTCCTCCTAATTTTCTTAGTTCCAAATTTAGATGTTTTGGTTTGGTGAGCTTAAATTGTATTAATGTTCGAACAAGTGAAATAATCTCAAAGTTTAGCAATTAAAAGTGAAAAGTGAAGGCTAATTTCATTCATTAGCTATTTGTTAGGTGGAAAGTTGACTAATAGAGGGCAACAACACTTAAAAGCATATTAGAAGTTTAGTGGTTGTAAATCTATAGAAAATCTAGTAATGAAAAAAAAAAATATATATAGTTAGAAATATGCAGAAATGGCTTAAAACATTGCAAAAATGTACATAAACAACGAACGCTTCACAAACACTTTGCGTATCATAGTTTTTAAACGCACTTATTTGTTCATGTTTTAAGTGTCCTTGCTCTACTCAAAGATTTTGTATAGACATTGTAATTACATTTTAATACACATGGAAATGAATGCTTTAGCTAGCAAATAAGAATATCACAAAGGCATACAGTAACATTCAAATTGCTTTGATTTTGATCCAATCGAAAGTTAGGGATTTTTAAGAGTGTAGGGGATATGTGGCTATGACATATGTTGACATATAGAACCTACCACAAGATTGTATTGGGGAGTAAAGGTTTAAGTGGTTGAATTAATGCCGAAAATATATTTATTTTAATTGATCAAGATTTTAGGATTGTTGAGCATAAAGTGTGGGATATTTCATTTACAATGAAAATTGAAAAGTAGTCACGCCACTAAATTGTTTTAACGTATATTCGTAAATCAAGAGTGTAAATTGATATTGCAAAAGCTAATTATAAAACACATAGACGCATTGCGGTCAGTGGATAGTATAGTACAGTGAAATTTATATATGGAGTATAGGTCAAAGTGTTATCAACTTTTCATCTAATTGAACCATATTTAGATTTAGGGCTTATTCATAATCTGATAGTGTCAATATATAGTATTACGCAGTAATGCATACCACGAGATCACAGTGGATGTAAGGCCAAAAGCCCAAGTTATTGAGCTTATATGATGAATGATGGAAATTAACATTACGTGAGGAATTATAGGGAAGGTTGAATGAGTTTTAAAAGTAAAAAATAATAAGTTAAAAAATAATAAGTTAAAAAATAATAAGTTAAAAAATAATAAGTTAAAAAATAATAAGTTAAAATATAATAAAAGACGAACTCTTTCTTTTTCTTGATTCTTCTTTGTCAATATGTAGTGATATTCAAGAATGTTTGTTGGAGATTCTTGGGTACTTAGCCAGGTGATTGTGGAGTTTTCTGTAATTCGCAATCAGGAAACATCGTTAGGATAACCTAGAACCAAAATCGCATTTTGAATGCCCACTCTAGTTTATAGAATGAACATGAAGAATTAATTGTTTCTGTTTCCCATTTCGCAAATTTGGATGGGGGTTGGGTTGTATCCGTGTAGCTCGACTTGGCGAGTCCACTGAAGCATGAAATTGTTTGCGTGTTGGGGTTGAGTAGGCTAGATAGAACGTTGCCTTTATTTTTATTCAAGAGAGTATATTTGGCTGTTTGGGAGAGTAAGGAATATATGGTTAAAACTAGTATGGTCATATATGAGTTAGCGATAATTTTCGTTGGGGATGAAAAGCTTAATAAGAAAAATATTAAAGGAATTTAAAAAATAAATAAAAAATTTACAGGATAAAAAAGAAATTCAGGTTCGCTTTTGAATGCTAATACACCGTTTCTAACGTCTTTTTGCGTCGTAGGGCTTGATTTTGTCTCTGTGGCAATCTGAGGGAAGATTGTTCTCCGTTGGGTAAAAAGGAAGCGAACTGTCGAGGATTGGTGTTTATTTCGACACTCTCCCCTTCATTAATTATTTTGCTATGTTATGACATGAAGAAATTTTTGAGAATAGAGCACATAAAATGGGTGAAGATACCGCTTCCTATAAAAAACTAATAATGCAGTAAATTTGATAGCTTACATTTATCATATATTAATAAATCTATTGTTTAGATTACTGTTGAGAAGTTTAATTGTAAGTTGAAATTTGGATTATAATTTTCAGCATAACTTAAATTCCCAAGAGTTAACGCTTACTAGGTTAGCTAAAATTTTATCTAATGAAATTCAAAGCAACAGATTTAAGTTGGCATTGGCAAAAACTAGTTCTTTAAAAATGAATTGACATCTTGAAGAAAAAGAATAATAAAAATGACATGAAATACAAAAAGATACTTGACAGATTAACACAACTTTTAGGTAAATTTTATAAACTTTAACTTTTTATTTTAATTTCGTGTAACTAAATTTTTTCCAATACTACTTTTTAACTAAGGACTTTCGATTACTAGAATTTTTCCCAAAAATAACGTTATTCAAAAGCTGGAATTTTTGAATCAATCTATGTCCTTAAATCTGCACCTAACCAAATAGAGATTGACCCCTAAAGTAGCATAGTACAGCTATATTAAATACGCCTCTGCTACTAATAGTGTACTCGAAATTTGTGCCTAATTAAAAGAGATTCCTAGCTATTATATTTCTACATGAGTTAAGCGAGGCAAGAGTGACCCAACTACTGGTTAAACTTTCACTAAAACTTTCTAGCTAAACTATACTTCTGACCTTGAGATTATGGATCAATAAGGCTAGAGTGTTGAAACTAGGTTAAAAGTTAAAAACTTTTGCGCTCTCATGGAGAGGTATTGGAAAAATTCGGAGGAAATTGCATAAAATTAAAAGTTAAAACCTCTTTTTTCTACATCTTTTCTAGTCATCAGTCATTCTGCTTTCTCTTCCAAGCAAAGTGATATTTCTATGCTCAATTAATCAATGTACTAGATATTCTTTATTTTTCGTTAATTTTGGCACACTGATTTTCAGGTGTTGTAGGTTGCACTTGGGTTGGTGCATGACAGCTTGGGTTAGTTTTTTGCTACCAACCATTTTACTTACACACAGCTATAGTGACACAATCTTTGTTGACTGGTGCCATAAGGCTAAATAAACCAATGCTTGAACCTTAAGTCGGAAAATAGCATGGAGGAAACAGACTTTTTCTAGTTCAGAACATACGAGTTTCTAGCTATCATCTAAGAGTTTCGATAGCAACTAGAGAAAAATAGTTAGGTTTATGTTAGAGTGTGTAGGGGATCTAGCTAGTTAAGTAGTGTGTAGTATAAAAATAGTAGATTTGTTATACCAACGTAGTGATGCTGTGAGGAAAGATTATATCTAACTAGTTTTATGGGGAATTGGGATTAGAGTTTGAGACATTTAGCTAGAAAATGATGTTTCACCGCTTTCGAAGACAAGTTATTGAGTTGGTTCAATGGTGTTTAAATAAAGTCAAAGTTAGATTATAATTATTAAGTAAAGATATATGTTAAAAAGTGACATTTGATCTTTAAAGATTATATATTCTTAAAAATTTTCTTATTGTATTTTGGCTTTCTTTCTTGTTCTTGGGGCTGAGTTCCAGTAATTAAGTGTTTTGGGATTACTGGAATTTAAAGAATTTCTTGCCCTGACGTAGTAGAATTTTTTTAACTGGCTCTCAAGCATTAGTATTTTGATTAAGTTACTCTCTAATGTATGAATTACTAAATGTGTCCTCAGCTTTTCTTGGAGATGTCCCTCAACGGCTTAGGTTTGTGTAAATTAAGTTAGGGGAATTTTACCCAGTATATCTACTCATAACCTACATACTACTAGCCTTGCTAACATTTTGAGATTGGGGTGCAGACGGCTAGTCTATTTATACCAGCACTTGGTTTATATTTATACCTTAAGGGCCAATTCAGTAGAGATTAATATTTACAGGGTTTAATAAACAATAAGTGGCGGGCTAACACAAGTCTACGCAATTCTAGCACTCTTTCAAAATATACTAAAAAGGTTGTGTGTATTTAGTGGTAGAGTGAGGCAATTAGGTTCGAAATTCAAGAGTTTCATACAAAAGTTTAAAGGAAAATTATGAGTAAAAATAAGAAGAACTATAAAACATAAATTCTATATTATTAAATCTGTATATTTCCAGTTGTTGCTCAATTCTTGGTTTCAAGAGTACTTTTTGTTTCGAAGATTATTCTTCGATAATTTTCTTCTTTTCTTTATGATTTGTACATGTATTCTAGCCTTAGTTTCAATTTGTGGGTTTCTGAGCCTGATTAGCTTGACAGGCCTTCTAGTAAAGCTTGCAGCCACAAATTGTGCGATGAACCAGCTTGTGCTAGTTTCTGTCGTATCTTTATGAATAGTATAAAATCTTCAAGTGTTCTCGTTCTTCTTTGTATTAAAACAGGAGTTCACTTGCATGTATACTTAAATTATTTATTTAAGGCATATCTCATATACTAGGTGATTCCTTCTGGCCTAAGTATTCAGCATTAGTTGCCTAGAGATAGGTAGTCAAAAAAGCACTATTAAAGCACTATGTGGTACGTGAGCCGATTTCACGTGTAAACGTCTAGGGTAAACAATCCTTTTACTTTCTGGACTATTTCTACTGGTTTGACGAGTTTATAGGGCTAGTGTGTTTAGTTCTGCGGAAATCTTCTAATTTGTTCTAGGCTACTTGAATTTGCTTCGTGAATATGACAAGTGTGCAATTTACTTTGCTAGGTGTGAGTTTCTACCATATAGTATAGCTAACTTAGTAATTAGGAGATTTCGACCAAAGGATACTACGAGAATCGGGAAATTTAGCAAACTTTATGATTTGGGGGAATTTTTGTTAAAATTTTATTTTAAGGGTTGAGTTAAAAAGTTTAAAATTTAAAAGCTTGGTAAAAATTTGATTATTTTTATGTTAAGTATTCAAAAGTTCTTCAAAAAAATTCTTTGATAATTCTTGAATACATTCTTTTGTTCTTATATTTTTAACAAGCATTAATTCAATACTTCTTGATTTGTGGGGAATTTGAGTAACCCAGCTCAGTCAATATAAATAAATGTGATCTTCAAGTTACGTTCTGGCACGACTTTGTTAACTCTGAGTAATCTACTCACAGTCATCACTTTACTAACTTATTTGAAGTTTCTAGATTTAGTTTCCCAAATTGTTACTCATTGATGAAGTCTAACTAATCGTAATACTAAATAAACACTTAGAATCTCCTATGCTTTAGTAATATTAAGGAATTATTGACATCACTCTCGCAGTTAGTCTAGATATGTATCACACTAGGATCAACTCTTGTAGTGAGGTTGATTTGTGTGAAGCCGTTTGAAATAGAGTTTTGTTGACTCAACTACTCCAAGTATATACTATCCAGTGCTTAACTCGAAGAGTTTTCTAGTCAATAGCTTACTAGTTTTACCTCTAGGGCCGCGGATGGATCTACTACGTTAAATCGTCGATCTTCAAAGTGGGGAAAGTTAGAGTTTAATGATTTTATGCTAGGTTTGAGTTCGAAAGTCAAAAGCTATAATAAATTTCTTATTTTCTAGTTAAAATTGATCTTCGTTCATCTTTTACGCTGCGAAATTATTTTAAGCGGAATTAAAGAACGTAACAAATTTTCTTTAACTCTTGGCTAGAGATGGCATCCAGATTGGTAAGTGTTGCAATTAATTCGTATCTGGCTGCTAGCTGTCGTGGGTTCGCTTCTAGCTACTTACTGCCCATTTTTTTAGCACACACTTATATTTAAGCTGATTGCTAGCAACCCTTGAGCTTGAGTAAACCATACTTCGGGGAGTGTGTCGACCTGCCTTGTGGAAGTTTACAATGCTAGTAAGTTCGAAACACTAAATGCTTTTAGTGTATCTCGCTATAAAGGTAGCTTAGTTTGCGTAGTGGTGTAGTTCTATTCTAGTTTCTACTAGCTTATTACAGATTTAAGTGGTGAAGATTATAAGGTGTGCAATTTCCTTAGCTAGGCGCGGAGCTCTAGTAACCCTCAAGTTGGATTAGCTACTCTAGCTTAGTAGAGTTCTATGGAAATCGGAAAAGTTAGCAAACTTTGCTATTTCAGGGAATTATGAGAGCAAGTAATTTCAGGAATTAGGGTTCAACAATAAAATTAAAATTAAAAGTTCTCTGACAATTTTGCTAGTTTCATGCACATTAGATCAAAAGTTTATTCAAAAGTTCTATGTTAATTCTTGTATATTCTTCTTTGTTGAGATAATCTTGAAGCGTTCTTTAAATTCTTCTTGTTTGGGGAGAATTTTAGATAACGTCACTCAGTCAATCTACGCTTGAGATAATCTTCCAGTTATTTTCGAGTACAACTTGTTTATTCATTTGTGCTCTATTCGCAATCCTCATTTCATGGGCTCATCTAATGATTCTAGGCTTAGTTTTCTTATTCTGTGGCTTACTGTCTAAGTCTCTTGCTTCTTAGTACTAAACGCCTAGAACGTTAAAGACTCTTGTAAGAATAAGGAATTATTGATCACACTCTCGCCGCATATATCACACTAATTTTCGATGTATTTAATAATCATTGGGTGGGGTAATCATACACAACATCCATTACTAGGTTTAAATGCATAGCTAGTTGCATAATTTTTGAAGGGTGTGTGCTTAGACTAGTACATTATTCTTTACTATGATGTTTCAGGTATGGCTTTGTAGTTAGCTAATGCTCTCAAGATTTGGGCTAAATTCTTTAAGGCCGCTAGTAGAATAATTGTACTGCAAGAATTATTATCATGAAATTTGTCAAGAAAATGCACTTTCTCTTAAAATTTCTTTTAATCCTTGCTTATAAAGTAAATTGTTGAAAATATTTAGATAAACTATTCAAAAGATTTAATCTGTAATAGGCAAAAAAAATTGTGTGCAGCAGTAATTATCTTATCTAGAGCTTCTTCTGACCCTGTTTGGTATTATTCATTCAAAAATAAAATATCTCAAAAATTTCTATCTACCAGCGTATCTAGTTTTTCATTAAAGTGGAAACTAATATTAAAAACCAAAAGAAAATGATCTTGAATGTCAGTAAAGACAATGAGTGCAAAAGACCATCTGAAACTCAAAAGAGTTAATTGTGAATAGAATAATTTCACAAAATTTTCGGAGATTTTGTGTGTACCTTTTCATAACAGTTTGTTTGAGCAATTTTCGCGTCTATCAGATTAAACATATATTCTATATCATATATTACATCTTTTTATAGGCTTATAACTTCTGGTTACCTATGTTTTTGGCAAAAGCATTAAGTTGGTAATAAAAATATTTTATTTTGAAACTTAAATTTTCAAAGTTTATTTTTTGTACTCTAATTTTCTCTTATTTTAGTACGTTTTTTGCAAAAAGTCTAGGAATTTAGGGATTTTCAAAATCAAAGAGAATATTCTTCAATCATTGCATATTTTTATGCTTCATACCGTCATAATAGCAAATCCATAGAATAACACTCCCGTAATAGTATGATAAAATATATTTTTAATTCCTTTTTTAAGATGTCTTTCATTTACTTAGTCTTATAGATAATTCAGTTTTTAGACTTCGTAATTTTAGTCTAGTCTAGCCTTTTCAAAAACGCAACTAAAACTTTATACTTGAGGCAGAGGCAGTTGGTATATACTCCATACTACAACTGTAAACACTTTTATATCTTAACAAATATAGACTAACACTGAGAAATGTTCCCAAACACAGAGATAACCAAATTGAAACTTCGGACATGCTCAAGAATTAAACCATGTGTATAAGGATCAATTGATAACTCATGAGGATATTTCTATCAATATATAACTATGTACAGCTTTAACCTTGTGCTTCAATTAATATTGCTACTTTTTATTTTGCTACACTACAGTTATGTAAATAAGTAATTTCTTATATATAAGTATCAAAGAACTAAGAGATATTGTCAATCAGTATACAACAAACATGCTCAATTGATGATAAATCTCTTACAGACAGATTCTATATACTTGATTCACCCTGTTGCCCACAAAATTCAATTTGCTGACTAGATAAAGTCGCTAGTCAACTTGAAATTAGATGAAATCTGTAAAACGTTCAGAAGTTGGTAAAATAATTTTCAAGGTAATCTTATTTTTATATAATTACGGTGAACTTGTAAGTAGACTTGAAAGCTGCTTTGATGTTTTATTATAACTCGTTTTAGAGATAAAAACACACAAGCGTTTTACATGAGCGGTATTTGATATAAAATATTTGAAAATCCCTTCACTAATAAAAAATATTATTGTTGGGGATTTTTCTTTTGAAACAAAGCAATATATGATCTAGCCTCTTATTGATTGGTACAGTATATTTAAAACAAATTCTAACTAAGAAACTAATGCTTTATTCCTCGTGAATTCTACATCTATAAAGATATTATAACTTCCCCAATGAAATTATATTGTATTAAATAGTGATTAATGTGTTAAAGTGTCTAGTAAAAATTTCAAAGGAAGGTAATTAAAGTAAAAAAGTATTTTGAAACTATTGACAAATAAATAATTGTTTATTAGACAATATATGTTTATAACGTTTTCGAGTCTAGTTTTATTAATTTTGGAGGGCAATCAAACGTGGTGCTAAGTTTAACAATTTCTTTCTTTCCCTGAAATGAAGTAAGTGTTTATACAACTTAATATAAATAGCCATGTCAGTACAGAAATCACAATATTAGCAAGCCTTGGTTGGACATCTATTAAGAATGCCAATATTTGCATACTAATAAGTAAATTTAATGCTTGTATCAAAATCAAAATTTATGAATACTTCAATCAAAAATGTTTTTTCGTGGGGGCAGAGAAGGTAAAACTGGGAATCTTTAACAATATTTATCCATTAAGAATTTATTAACAACAAAGAACTTACTTCAGAGTCTTCTTGTTCTGTTGAGGTTTTGTCAATTTTTGACGGAGAGCCTTAGTTTTCTTAACTCTAAAGGGTAGTGGTGCGTGCTTCGAGTTCTTATAGTTATTCTTCAAATCATTTGATAGTTTGTTATTGTAGACTGTCAAGACACGAGCTATCCCCTTTCTAATTATTTGGATTCTTTTAATCTTGGTAGCACCTACCTTATTTACAGACAGCTGTGAAAGTTCTTGCTTCAAATCCTCCAGTTGCTTCTTCAGATCTAGTTGGCTTTTCTGCCTTAATTGATATGCTTTAAGTCTATCCTAAAAATAAAAGAAGACGATGTAAAAGTGTAGAAGATAATTTGGACTATGAATTTAAGCTATAAGAGCTATTATAAACTTTAATAGCTTCATTGAGCTTCTATTCAATTAGTTATAAAATATACAACATATAAAAATAGTGAGTCAAGTCGTATGAGAGTTGAAAGAAGAGGATTCCCATTCTAGTAATAACATGTTTGAAGTAGTAAGAGGAGTAAGTGGCTGAAAAAGTAATGATTTTGATACGATTCTGCTAGTAAAAGTAATAGTTTTGTTGGATCTGATGATAAGAAGCAGCTTTTAAGAGGAAGTATTCATTACCATGTTTATTAAGTTAGGGAGAATTGTAGGAAAAATTGTAAATCACTAAAGCAGTTATTTGTTGATGTAATAGAGAATTTAAAGGAAGTTAATTTTAAATGGTAAGAGAAGTTTTATGAGGGTTTCAATCAGTTTAAGATTATTATGCCTTTGTAGGAGAAAAAGAAGATTTAAGACTGAAAAGAATGTTGATATTAAGTTTTTTTTGTGATGATATTCTATGCTTTCACTCTCTAACTTACACTAGTTGAATTGTAATACAATTCTTGGCTGTCTAATATGTTAATAAAAAGCTTTGCAAGTCTAGAGCCATATTTTATTACTATTCATTTAATCTATTAGGAGACAACCCGTAAAGTAAAGCTTAACTTGGCTCAGAAAAAGTTTTAAATGCTAAGAGTAAGTTGCATGTGAAAAATCGCATATAAAGAAATTTAAAAATCAGCAATGTGTTATTTCAAATATCAAGATTTAATAAAATCTTTAAAAAATTATTTAGCCCAACTATAGCATAAATTATTTAACAAGAATAAATTGAATATGTTGCCTATTTATTATTAATGAGGATAATAAGAGATCAATTTATGAGTAAACTTGTTTATTCTATAAACACACTTAAAACTTTTATAGGCTGTAAGGTATATGATCACAGGCTTCTTTTTCTCCTTCCTCAACCCCACCATTTAAAAGTTGTGTGGAATCATCTCTTATTTGGTAAAAGTTTATAAATCTCAGTTATATTATTAGACTGATAAATAACTTGGATGAAGATAATAATACTTACTTTCTTGGATATAGAGTAAACCAATAATCTAGAAAATTAAAACATAACATTCGATTTTAAATATATAAATAAATATATTACTTGTAGAAAATGTAAAATTATTTTCGAAGATTAAATGTGTTTAAAATTTAAAAATTTATTACTCTTTAAATTCGAGTGATATGCTGATTTAAACCATTTAAAAGATCTTTAAAGCACAATTTATTATCAGAAAATGAAGGATTAATATTAATGAACAGTATCATTATCTACTTGCTTAAGTAATAGAATGAAAAAAGCCTTTGAGAAAATCGCTGCAAAATTCATAGTAAAGATACATGTTAGGCATACAAATATGCATATATAACGTCCTAAATAAATATAAAGCAAATTAAATTTATGAAATAGAGAATGAAGCTGAGGTATATAATAATACATCCAATAGAAATATAAACTTATGAGTGCAATTCTACAGAATTTGCATAAAACTTCGAATTGTTAAATTTTAGTTTTAAGATATCTCTCTCCTTTTAAACTAAATTATTATTATGAGAACTTAATAGTATAGCAAAAGATTTGTGTATAAGCATATGCATATAAGATGATTGAAGATAAAACCTTTACTAAGTGATAATTATAGTTATCTCACAAAGAATAAAACATGACCCAAGCTCTGACACATGAACACAATGATGATATATTAATATCATTTGACGCTCTTCAGTTTTTACCGATGTGATCATGTAATCATATATAACACAGTTGTACCTAAACTAAAAGAACAGCATTCCATTGGTAACAAGCCCAGCTAAATCAATTGAATAACTCAGATTGTATAACTACTTTTTTAAAAATTCTCACATCAAGGGGATTTAAACATGAAAATATCCAAAAACTAGAGAATTCCTATTTTTATACTTATGATATATTAATCATCTTGTATTAATATGAATAAATTTGTAGCCAGGATTAGGCAAAATATAACTTCTCCTTCGGGAGCCTACCAAAATGCTGTATCAAGAATTTCTGAGGACTGGGCTGGAATTCATTTGCCAAAGACACTATATCATTATTCCCAAAGGAGAAAAAAAAAATGCTTCCACCAAAGCAAGGTTACGATAACTTTTACATTATTATTTCGATACACCTATATACCTAAATCCACAACAAGGAGACATGTAAATTTTAAAACAGCAAGACAGATTCAAACCCCAATAGGCTGCTTTTTCTTTAAAAATGATCATTTTCACTACACAAATGTTTAAGTCAAAATACTTTAAATCTATATTCCAGAAAAACATTACAAACTGATCTTTTTTTTTACTTAACTTTTGTGTATTTATTATTATGTTGTACTCACAGGTACAGATGCACTCTGATTACCTAAATCCAAAAAATTTGGATTCAAACTCAGACCAAGACACTCTATTGGATTCCAATCGAATAGTAAAACTTCTTTATACAGTTTCAAAACATCGACAAAGGGATAAGACCACGTTAAAAATTCTAGAAATTACCCTCAAATGTCTAAGACTCGATCATTTTACTCTTGACGCTACACACATTAGCATGCTATTTTCAGCTATCGGAAATATCATGGATAGTGATAAAAGAGAATTAAAGTATATGACTACACTTAACCTACCCATTTCGAATAAAAGAAAAGACCTTTACGCAAACGAAACAACAAACCCAAATCTTCAGATATACAAGGATACATTTACTACACCCAATAAGCAAATTATGAGCCCCTACATTTGGTTTATTAAGGAAAAGTACAATCAGCTCGCACGATTTCAAAGCCCCTTGTTTTCTGAAAACATCCAACTCTTTGCAGATATATTATCCCTAACTTGTAGCAAGATCGACCGATTTAAGGATTTTGAAATGTCAAATTTACTCAGAAGTTTGAATAAATTGTATATCTCTGATCCTGTCCTTTTAGCACTGATTCTGAATCAATTAGAAACTATTTACAAAGGTTTGTTTATATCACAAAATTACATAGAACTTTTTATATTAAAATTGACTCAAGGCTAAAATAACAAACTTTATTATGCTTTAATATATTGCTGTACCTTTTATCTTATAAGTTTTTCTATATTAGACGATTGAAACTTCGATAACTATAAATCACCTAGTACACAAATTCTTATTACTCATCCTCTAAATATTCAATTTACACAATCCAACAATTTTAAGTGTAGCTTAATCTAACTGCTTCATTCTTTATACGATTTATTCTGACATCTTCAATTCTTTAACACTTTAGCAATAGATCCATGTTCCCATTTCCAAACCTACTAAGATAGCTAAAAATATACTGTGTAAACATTTTTAAATAGCTTGTAATATAATCAACATCAAGAACATATTACATTTTTTTCAATAAGCTTAGCTTATCTATCCTTAAGATGAATAAACATTTTTAATTTATATACGCAGATCAATTTAGCCCCAAGTTAATCATCAACACATTTCTCTCACTATCGAAGCTTCTTACTTCAATGCCTTTGACTAATCATGCCCGGATGAAACTCCATTTATTTATTTGTTTTAAGATTAATGAATTTAGTGTACATAAACTGACTGGGCAAGATATAGCTAATATATTTATCAGTTTTCATAAATTAGGCTTCCTTCTCCCTGTTGTTTTATCACAGCGTCTTAATTCTCGATTATCAAATTTGCTTGTCAACAATAAGGTAATCAATTTGAAACCATTTTAATCGGAAAATTTGAAGCTATACACATTTCATAATATAAATCTCTAAACCTTGACATATAACATGAAAATTTGTGAAGCCAAATTAACACAGTGTAAATATATATTTTCAAATTTTTTTTTTCTAAACCTTCTGAAAATTTGTGTTTGAAAAATTTAGCCTGTTCGATAACTCACCAAGTTCTTTTTGATAAATTTATTTTTTTGGAATCACAGATATCAAATATACATATGAGCCAGATATTATTTTATCTCAATGATGTGAATGGGCTATCATGTTTTTCTAAGATCCCACAAAAAGCAATTCTACCATATATACCTAAAAATGAGGCTTGCCACTTTTCTCCTGAGGACAAAAATTTATTTCAAGCAAGCATAGATAAAACCCAAATTGTTGAGAATTTGGTTATTTTCCGATATCTACTAAGGCATGCCACAGATAAAATGAAAGATTTCGAAAGGAGTGAATTACTTTCTTTTTTAGGTGCTATAGGAAATGGCAAGGTTGATTATCCACCCCTTACTCTCTCTATTCTTAAACAGTTATCAATAATATTTTTAGACCCTAAGACACATCAAATAAGAAATTTACCCACAATTTATGATTACAGCATCTTATTAATAAATTTGGTCAAAATTATGCAGTGGAATTTTGTGAATTATCTATCAGATACCTGTATATTTAAGAGAGATGATCAGTATTATGGAAACTTGAATATACAGCCTTTAAAAGGTGCCTCATGGCCAATACATTTAGTGTTTATAAATTTTGTCAGCTTGTTATCCTCACAACTTAAACGACTCATAGATAGCAATAGCATGATCAGTACTGATAAAAAAGCACTTGCTTATCCTTTGAGTAATATCCATTTCAGCTTACTTATCTCATCCTTTTACAACATCAACCTCATAGAAAAATTATTACTGCTAAGATTCAAAGATATTTCTACAGTTGAACCTCCAGAGATTAGCAACATAGAGTCTAGGCAATGGTATATAAGTTGGACAGCCTTATTATTAGCAAATTTTAATATCTCAATTACTCAGAAAGGAACCTTTTATTTAAAGGGCTTTACATCAAATACTTATTTCAGTAGATCAAGTTATCTAATAACTCGCAACCTTTCCCAATTTTCTTTTGAAGGACTCCAAGTTTGTTAACTTTGTTCTCTGCCTATCGAGTCAATTCTTATTCTATCTTTTGTATTGAAGCTTAATTAACCAACTCTAAATAACTAAGTTATATTCCTTGCCTTCACATAATTTTCATTTATATTCCCAGAATCTTTAAAAATTGATTCACTTGTTACTACTTGTATTTACAGGTGATGAACAACACCATTGACCTGATACTCTCAACACTTAATTTATACCAATCTCGATATAACAAACTCAAGAGTGAATCAAGCATGCAAAAGGATGTTAGTGAGACAGTAAGCTACATACTCCTAAACGACTTTGAAAACTCTTCAACGAGCTTAATTAAGGAAGCAGCATGTGGACCTTACTCAGCGGATTTACTGCTTCTACCTAATAAACCATAGACGCAAATAAATCAATATAATGAACCGATAATCTCCTATCAAACATCAGGATATGGATGATATACTTTTTAGCTTTGCTAGTTCATCTAATAGTGATTTTATTCACTAATCTCAAGTTATCTTGTAACTAAAAAATTTATTTGGCAAAATATATTGGTTTTAAGTACTTAGCACTTCACAAAAATTCTAGTTTAAAGGTAATTAGCTTTTTACAAAAGTTTTTATAGATTGAACTATTCGGTATCAAAATGTTCAAAATGATATCGTAAGACTCGATTATCAGTCATCATCAGAGGAATCCTCCAAATTATCATATTCTTTTTTCATAACTTCTTTGATAAATGCCTGATCTTGTCCTATAAACATAAATATATTGATCATTAATCAATTCAATACAAACACATGCTGTTCTCATTTACCAAAACAACACCCAAGCCCATGAATTAATTTTACATGAGGACTCACCGTAGGTAAAATGTAGTAGCCCATATAAAAAGAATGAAAAAGACCAAGGAATAACAGTTTGATATAATAAAGCTTGGGCCAAAGCATATGCATTTCCAGTTCTAAGGCCTATAGACATTTCTTGAATGGGGAGATTTGACCGTTCATACCCAAACACCATCTCGGCTAAGATACCTACTAGAGGGGCCCCTAATATTGATGCACACGAGCCCTCTAGTGCAATAATCTATATTCATATTTTGAAATTTTTCCTACTATAATTAGTAAGCTATTTAAATTCCTTACCATTGCAAAAACTGTTCCACGCTTATCTGGCCTCACAACATCTGCTAATAACGGCCTATTCACAGCAATACCAGCAATAGAAGTCAAACCAACAAAAAGAGCTATGAATAAGTAGTAGATGAAATAATCTGGACTCTTTGGTAATACAACATACACTAGAATTACTAATGGTACCCTTCCAAGAATAGCCAATTGCCCTAAATAACAAGCACAAGATTATTAGATGCACAAAAAAGGTATATTTACTAGAGCTTACCGATTAAAGGCCTCCCATGAGACTGAGACCAGTCATGCATCTTGTCTCCAAGTTGGCCACCGATCAAACCTCCACCAGCTGCACCAATAAGCAGGGCACCTGTTATACTTGCAGCTTGAACATCAGTCATCCCACAATACTGGAAAAACATTGTATTAAAGCTCAATGCTGACCATGGAATCGTACCTAACAATCCCTTGAAATTGTGTTGCATGTGAATTAATTAATAAAATTGCTTCAACAAACAAGAATAAGTTTAACCTACTTCAATGGTAACAATTACAATACTTGGCCTCCTCAACGTCTCAGAAAAGATGATACTATAATGCTCTAAATAATCTTTCACTAGAGTAGTTTCTTCATTTTCCTTATTGAGCAAAGTTTTAAGTTTTGTCTTTCTTTTGAACTCTTTCATAAAAACTATGATAACCACAGAAAGCAGTATACTTAAAAGTCCCACGACCATGAAACATAATCTCCATGCCTGATTTAGTTTATTTAATTTACAAAAACTAATTTTCAAGGAACTCAAAGAATATAATATAATCCAATTAAGACTTACAAGTATTGAACCAACTTGAAGAAATGCAACAGAGGTTGTAACTATCCCCCCTATTAATCGACCTATACATGAAGAAAGTTGAACTATACCAAAAGCTAAACCTCGGCCTGTTTCAGTTACATCAGCTAATATACTTTGTGAAATTGGCCCAACAGAACCCAAGAAAAAACCATTTATAGCTCTGAGCAAAATCACCTAATAAAAAATTCATTTATAAATACCTGTCCTCTGGAACAGTTCTAACACTCCAAAATAGACTAATATGACCAAGTTAGAATATATTCTCATAAATCATTTAACTAGCTAAAAGCACATATTAATTGAGAGCAATGGATCATCTAGGACTCTTAAAGAGCTTATCAATATTGTTTAAACCACTTAATTCATTACAAACAGTATGAAAGAGTCTCACCTGCCATAAATCACTAACCCAGGCCAAGCCTATAGTCGCTACACCCCATGCAAATGTGCCCAAAGCCAAAATCCATTTCCTTGATCCTTTATCAGCTAGAAATCCCCATAAAGGGCTTCCAATGCTTAAGCACAATGTTTGAACTAATGTAATCTGTCCAAGTAATAAAGGGTGAAGACTAAGCTCAACTTCAAGTGCTCTGTAACTAGATGGAAGAAGTTGATCATCACACCCGTCTAGACCTGCTGTAACATTTACTATTGCAAGTGAAGTTTGCTTACGTCTTTTTAATTTGCTTGGAGACCCCACAGAGGAAATTGATTCATTCTCATCCTCGGGATATTTTGAATCAATAACAGCTTGCTTGACAGGGTGATATGCAATGAATGGCTCGCTTGCCATTATTGTTTATATTTAGATAAATTGCACTGGCAAAAATTTTTAAACAATTTAAATTTTATATTTTCATCTTTATCTTGAGAATTTACTCAGCGAAAAACTTTATATTTAACCTGACATAGTTATTATTTACTTGCGATCTGTTTTAAGCTTGAATTTTTTTGTTAGTTGTTTAAATTAATTGATGAATTGTAGGCTATTTTGTATATTTAATATAATTCCATTTTTAGGTTTTAGTTAGAGCTTATATGAACTTTTTTCAAATAAGAAACTAATCATAAAGTACTCAATCATGATTATATAGTTGATTAAGAGTGATCTTACTAATATAATGAATTTTAAATTTGATATATATTTCACAAATGCAGGAGGAATAGTTGAACGGATTTATATAATATAATACTTATAAATTATTTTGGTATTTATTTAGCAAATATACGATTATGAAATTTAACATAAAAAAATTAACCAATTCCAGATATTACATATTAACTTAACCAAAATTTTAGAAATATCTTTGAATTATATACTGATTGTATGATTTTCAAATCTCATACTAAATTTTACAATTATTCTCATTAAGCTAGAAATTTTAGCCACCTCCTAAACTTTAACACATATATATTTACGTTTAAGTTTTATCAATATGTTTGGATAAATGTAACAAACGAGTAATTAGACCTAAAATTTTATGCAGGAAATGTAACATCATATTGAAAGATGAGAATGATGATAATTGATAAAAGTTAAATATAATATTCAGTAAATTTTCACCAGATATACTATATATCCAAATTCAATTCTTAAGAAAGTGCCATTAGCCAGTTTCAAGCTATATAATAAATCAATAAAATCTCACTTATATGTTAGAAGAAGTAATACTAATTGATTTTAAAGATTGCAGAAAAAAATATATATTATTAGATAAAATTAATAAAAAATATTAAGATTACTTGAAGCCATTGAATTTATAAATTTTAAACTTTCATTAAGAATACACTTGCATTTAACTAATATATTGGAATTAACATATCTTTTTATTTTTATGCAAAAATGTCTATAATTATATATATATATCTGTTTCAGAATAAAATGAAAAGTGAGTTGCTTTTAAAACTCGAAAAAAAATTTAGCTTCGAAACTGAATACATTCGAATCAGTTTTTATGAAGCACCAGCTTAAAATATTGCATAAACACGAAGTAAGAGTTTTAAACAAGCTTTTTGACATTGATTATTTAACATTAAAGTATAAAAAAAAATTTGATCGATTAAAATTATTGATGGGGTGGAGAATGTGATTGTGACTATGAGACGATTAAACTCCAATAGTGCTTCTATGTTTGTGATAACATTAAAGATAATTTTTAAGTTATTTCCAAACTTTCATTATATAATAATATCGGCATAATGGAATTAGAAATATGTATTTCAACAATAATACGTTTGCTAAATATAAAGTTGCTAATTTTTCAGAATTAAATTGTAAAAATTTTTGGTATTGTATACTTATTGACGTTTACCAGAACCAATATTATATCTAATATAAATCTTATTCTCTTTGAGCAAAAGATTTAACTTTAATTTTTGCTTCATTGGGCCAAAAATATCAAATCATTTAATTTTAAAAGACAAACTTTTATACACTACGATTTGAACCTATATCAAAACACTAATAGGGTTATAGAAATAGTACGCGTCTAGATATTTATTTCAAACGTAGATAAGAAATTTATTTCATATTGAGACACTTTGAATTGACTATTTGGTAACATAATATTAAGTTTCGATCTACTTAAAAGCCTATAAGAGGGCTAGCTAATTTTTGTTGAAACCTGAAGCATGAAATTTACTCGTATTGCCAACCTCTAAATATTGTTACTAAGAATTAAAAACAAGAGAGATCATAATAAATTAAATTAAAAATAATACTCTCCCAACAATTTGATTAGAGGAACTGAAAATGTTATTAACTTATGTATTTAGATATTTACCACAAAGTTGTTTTTCTAACAGTAATACAACATGGAATCAATTGCCTCGGCTAAAGTGTAACTGCCCATATACTCTATCAAAATTACCTTTATATACTGGGTCAATTGGGCCAAAAGAAAAACAAAAGACTAAACAAACTGTTTCTCGTAAAAATAAACCTTCTACTTCTGCCATAAAATTCATCCCTAAACCCCCTGAGAAGCCAAAATACCTAGTTGAAATTGAGCCTTTTTATGACGAATATCTAGCACCTGTAAAATGAATCATAGATCGACATTATTGAGATCGGTAATGAGATATTTTTAAATTTTTATTCAGCCCGAAAATAGGGTTTCTGCTTATCATGTCAATGCCGGTTTTGATTTACTGGGCCTTCGAAACTCTTTGAGGGAAAAAAATTGCAAGACTGCTGAGAAAGGTCATTTCAACAATTAAATATATTAGAATAGTTTAGTTCATGAAAATTATTTTATCAGAAAATTTCCTCCTGACCGAATCAAGTACATATTTCGGACAGCATTCTTGCTCAGCACTATTTTTCAAGGTGATTGAAATTCTTTAATAAGCCATTTGATTAAATTAATGAATTAATAACTTTTTTAGAACTTGTGAATTTCGAGAATGATTTTATATGATTAATTTCTGTATTGATCTATATAAATAATATTCTATCTCTAGTAGGTATATATGAACAGTTTAACTCTACATAATTCGGTCCAAAATTTCATATTCCAAATTAGCTAAATATTTATACTATAAAAAACTAGGGAATTTTATTTAATGCCCTTTTCATAATCTATAACATTAGTTATAAATCTTGATGCCGCTGGATTTCTAAATTCATGCAATAATTTCGCAGAATGGGTGTGTTGTTTTTTGGAACATGTCTATATACACAGAAAAGAAATTTTTGGAAATAGCCAGATCATTTGAAAAATGGTAACTTTAACCCTCCAAAATCACCAAGACAATCATAGCTTTTAAATAGCTATAATGGTATATACACTTATATTTACATTTTTATCATTGCTTTAAGTTATGCTGAAGATTCTGTTGATCGGTTGTTCGTTGGTGAAACAGAAGAGATGGAAGTAACTGACAATGAAAGGTTAGACTTTGAAAATTTTTAGGATCTTTCAATAATATCAGCATCTATCCTAATTTGAATTTGAATTCCATAACTTATATAGCATCACAACTCTCGATGAAACTGGAATTAAATTGACCAAGTCGTTACTAAGAACAACAGACCGGGTAATAACTTCCAACTAAAAAAAGGATTACTTCAAAATAAGCAACAATTTTTCCATTTTTATGACTACCCCAAAAAGGTTTCTCAAAATTAAAAGCTTACAAATTTCTCAACAGGTTTCCATTTCATTAGCTCTTATGACCACAGTTCGTTTAAATTTTCTTGAGAAGAAAATTGAACACCAATTACAGGTAAACTTGAATAAAGCCATTATAACTTCTTATGAAATTTCGGCTACAAATAACATATGAATAATTAATTATCAAATAGCTGGAACGACATAAAATTGAAGGATTAGTAGATAGAATGCCTACATGGAACCTGGTACTTAAAATAGCAACTGAAATTAATTTCTTAGTTTCGAGCACAATCATATGATAAATGTTCAATCTTTAGGATTCACTAGGCAAAATCCTTTTCCAATCTATAACGAGGCTTCATCAGTTGCGTTATGAATTGAATATAGAGCAAGGTAACAAGTTAAAATTTACTGTATTTTCATTTCTTTGCTTAGAACAATCACAATCTTTGTGAAAGGTTTTTCTTGGTGTTTAACCTAGTGTAGTGTAATTGAGCTAATTCTCAACAGAATCATTTTAAAATTTCTCAACACTTATCGAATTATGGCATAGGACTACTCGCCATACCTGACTCACTTTGGGAATTCGAAGAACAATGTAAACTATTTTCACAGATACAGAAACTTTTTGACTTTAGGCTGAGGATAGATCAACTAAATGCTAGGTAGGTTTATTTATCCAATTCCAGACATTGGTTTACGATTTCTAGAAAAATTCCTCAGGCTATCATTAACATTCAATTACTTTGATACAATCTCCGATTATGTAGATGAAAAGCACTCGTCACGTTTAGAAAAGGTATTATCTGCTAAAATTGACAAATTGTACAATAACAAAATAATATATGATGTACTCTTTACAGATAATTATAGTTTTAATTCTGCTCGAGCTAATTGTAGCCTTGAGTGAAGTTTTTTATCGCTTTAAGCCAAAATGGGAAGGTTTTGAACGTTATTAGAGTTTTCTTTAATAGGCTATACCTTTTGCGTACTCTTTCCTAAGTTAAAAATTCAACTAGCATTTTTTATGAAAGTAAAGTACTCAAAAGGCATGAGCTCTAAATTTAAAACTATAAGCAAAAGCTGAAATAGTTTCTATAGTATATTTTTTCAACCAGGAGATCAGAATGATTTTAATCAATTGATGTAATTTGGTACCAAAAAAATCACTTATATAAAATATTTAATATTGAAATAAATTGTAGAAAATTTTTAACTTTCAATGTATAGTAAAACTTTTGGAAATTTTATTCTATCCTTGCTAAGCTCCAAGCAAGTGGTTTAATGCATGGGTTTCATCCCAATCAAACATATTTAGTGCATCCTAGAAAATAAAAACCACGATTAAATTAATTTTCGGATTTATGTTAATATAATAAAGTAATTAGTACCTCAGCTTGCTTCTTTGTAAATCCCATATCTATTATCTTGGCGACCTTTTGTTCTTTGGAATCCTGGAGTTTGCTGGCAAAGGTATCTGTCCATGCAGAAGCAGTGGATTTGAATAATTCGAAATCCTTTTTATACATCTCGGCTACCTCCCAGTCTTGTGGGCTATCTGGTTCTGGTGATGATAGTAAAGATTGAATGGAGAGAAGGGCGGTGCGGATAGTCATAGCTGGGCTCCATGAACTCTTTAGAACATCTAAACAAATAGCGCCGGTTTGACTTGATATATTCGGGTGCCAGATTTTTGTTTCGAATTTAATCTGAAAAAGCTTGAGACTATTAGAATTTTTATTTTTTTTTGTTGTAACTTTACCTTTGGTGGTGTATATGGATAATTGTGAGGCACTACGATGGAAAGTGTAAAATAGCCACCTTGATATGGTGTTTCATCCTGTGTAGATTGAAGGTAGAGTTTCGGTACAAAGAGGTATGTACCATATTATAGATTAAGATGTTAACTATTTTATGTGTTTTATTAAGGGGAAAAGTCTAATATTTATTACCGGTCCCCTAATGTATCCTTTCCAGTTATAGATGTTGTTCTCCACCAAGTGCACAGCTATTTGATCCTCTGGTAGATTCTGGGAATCGTTAAGTTCCTGTAGGAATATGATTTTAGAATACAATATCTCGGATTTTTATAATATGAGATAACTAACTTTCCGGAGTCTAAAGACCTCCTTTGCAGTTTGATTTGTATGGTTCGACTTAGATTTCATATCGTACACAAATAGAAAGTAAAGTCATTAAGCTTTATATGGTTGTTGATTTATTTCATGTAAAAAGTTTGTCTTAAGTCCAAATGGTTTTCAAAGTTTGTAATTGGAATTCTATTCTGTTAAAATCAAAAAGAGTACAATTTTAAATTTTTTTAAAGGTAATGTTTCAAACTGTCATAAAAAGGTTAAATCACCATCATAAGTTGCAATCTTTTTATTGGAATAAAATTATAAAATACAAAACTACTATTGAAGTAGAGAGTACATTTAAAGTTATTTATTATTTAGTATTTCTGAAAGTCTTTTGATGTGTTAATTTTAAAATGGAAGTGAAACACGTAGTAAGCTAAATAAACAGTGATTAAATAATACATAAAATAGAACAGTAGCCCTAAGTGTAGTTGTTTAACTTATTTAAGGAGTATAAACAAGTTGTTAAGATAGTTACTGATTTATAATAAGACTTCGTAGCAGCAGTCTAAACTCTAGATTTATGTATGAACGATGATAATGCACACTCGTTACATGACAAACTTTTAAAAATTTTGACGTATGCCGACTTTCTCCTCTCACCCATTTTTACCCTAGCTGCCCATTTTCTTTTTTTTAGTTTTATTACGAAACATATTAAG
This sequence comes from Nephromyces sp. MM_2019, assembly GCA_015657535.1. NCBI lineage: Eukaryota > Apicomplexa > Aconoidasida > Nephromycida > Nephromyces > Nephromyces sp. MM_2019. The sequence goes on from JADHZB010000618.1 coordinate 70,046, forward strand.
AAGAGGAATATCACAATAGCACCTCGTTTGTAATATTCCACTGCCCCGATTTTGCCCAAGAGGGTAAATCCCCTCCAAAGGACTGGAAAGGGCACGACCTCGCCCTATATGCCGAGAATCGGGTAAGGCACAGACAAAGAACAGAAGAACCATCTTCAATAGTTTTTCTTGAGTTCGAGAATCGACCTGGAATTATTTGAATTCTTTTCTTTTTCTTTCTTTTTTCTTGTTTTGATCACCCGCGTTCTTGTGTCCAAGAATGAAAACTTTCCCCTGTTTTTTGGAATAACGGGAATCAAAAGTCCCGACTTTTGATTCCCGAAAAACCGAATCTCAATAATCAGATTTTAACTTATTCCATTCTCTTTCTTAATATTCTCAATTACATTTTTTGCCTAAACACTAAGCGCTAAGTCATTCATGTTCATACAACCCACACATTTGCAAACTTACTCGCTCACTTACATACACACGCTCATTAGGTCCAAAGACAAGGTTGTTACTAACTAGTACATGTGTGTGTGATACTCTTTGGTCATAGCAATTTCATAAGTAAACAAAATTGAAGTTAGTTTAATAAATAGTAAATTGACAATCACCAAAACTAGCTAATTTTGTCAATTATTTTGTTAGCCTACCACTTAGCAAGGAAACTAATCTCTGAGAGCATTTGAGAATAAAATTATTTCAAAATAAAATTATCTTAATAGGAAGTATGAACAAATTTTTTAAAAGTTTTCTGAAATCTGAAAGTACAAACCCAGCACAGCAGACATACATAATTTCAAACGTATAAATCCAAACACAAAAACTCTTAGGAATTAAATATTTTGGTTTCTAAAGCTAACGTGTGACAGAATACACACACATGTAACTAATAGCTAACTTGTTCTATGCGTTCAAAAAACAAAAAGTTTAAAAAATTTTTTATTCAATCTATACTTAACAAAAGTTTTAAGCAAATTTCAACACATGTTGTCAAAGTTAACAAAAAATAATTAAAATCTAGAATCTTAGTAAACTCTTGAGCATTATACATTGATTTATATACTGAAACGAATTACTTCCAAGTGGAGCATATATTTAAAACGATGGATAAGGAGATGTAAATTATAAGTTAATAAGATTTTATAGCTTTTTTATTTATTCTCTTTGAAGCCAGAAAATATTAAAAGACATTTTTCATTCCAGGGTGTTTGATAATTCAGAAAACATTTAAGAATGTAAACCTTAGTATGATTATTAACATTAAAAATAATTTAAATTATGAATAATATAAGCTTGTTAGATTTTGTGATCGCCTGGAAAGATTTTATTTTTAGATGTATCAATTGCTTCAGTAAAATTAGTATATGGAATATGTAACATCTCTATTAAGAATACAGACACCTTTTTGATAATAAATTAAATCTATAAATTCATACAATCCTAATGAAACAAAATTTTCATTTGAAAACTTATCACGATTTTTCACTTAGAGCCTTTTTTATTATTTTTATATAAAAATCTATAGAAAAAATAAAATCCATATAAAAATTATTATTTGAGTCATATTCTGTTATAATAAGCATAAAATCATTCAAGTAAAAATGTTATTGATACTGAAAAATGAATTGCAAATGAAACGTTTTAACATATTTGCTGATTTGAAATGTTAAAGACACCTGTTTTAAGTATGCTTATATATTCCATAAGAAGTTATAAAAATAAGTCAAAAATATTCTTAAAACTCATAACAACTACATTTAATTTTAAAACCAAAATTTCAGAGTTTAAATATACCGAATAATTACAATTAAAAAGTTCTATTCACATTGTAACATCCTCACAAATCAGATTACAAAAGTGTACATACACAATAACACACCTATATGCAAGATACCAAACATTGCTAGGTGGAAGAAGACTTGCTAAAACAAACCTAGTCAACCCACAATCTCTAAACTAAAATTTAAGAAAAAAAATCTTTATAAACTTTTAAACACAAAGTTGATTAACTTACAAATACACCAAACACGAACCCAACAAATGCTAAAAAAAAAAGAAACGAAACAAGAAAACTAATCTGGACAAAGTTATAGAATAATGAGCCTCGGAAGAAAGTTTAGTTTTGAAGAGAGTAGAAGAAAAAAAAAACTTAAAATTTTTTTTTTATCTATTTTTTTTTATTGAAGTCCTTAAAATTATTAACGCCAAAGCTTCAATTTTCAATATTGACCTTTAAAAATAACTAACACGCAACGTTTTGAAGCCTTAATCTTAATATTTAAAATCCCCAAAAACTGAGACTTAATCCTCCAATAATAACTTAGATTCTTAATAAATCTCTTGACAATAAGTATAATTTTAACGTTTCATATGCTCTTTATTGTCCCGAAGTGGGAAACTAAACTCGTCGTTATACGCAATCGACACCTATGTAATCTAGCTCACTCTAGGTATGCGAAACCTACACGACCCCGTATCTAACTATATAACTTACATATATATACATGTATTTAAAACTTTTCTCAAATCGAAAATGTTAACAAATTACATAATTTGTTATATTAACTTGGTTATTAGAATCTCTAAAGTATCAAACCTTCTATTATTTATTTACCTTCAAGCTCGATTTATTATCTTCTGAGATCAATCTTCATAAGCACAAGAGATTGGTACTAATACTTTTATTTCTTTACATCTTACTACTACTACTCGCTCTAGACTTGGGTCAAAATAAGATAGAATTTGTTTTTTAAGTATTGTACGAGTATGAATAAGATTTTGTTGACCTAGCTAGAAATAGAAAATTGTATTCAAAATATAACAATGAAACAAAAACTACGAGGATAGCAGACATATATAAATATTAGAACAGCTAATAGACTGTGAAAACTTCAATTTTCAAACACGTTTTTTACTTCATCCAGAATAGATTAGTCTGAGTTTTATCTTTAATAATTTAAAATCAATGATATCAAGCATATTAACAATACTGATACTTTGAAAAGATTTTCATTGGTATATATACTACATAATTTCATCCTCTTTTATAGCATGCATCTCAAAGCATAGTCAAGCACACATGAAAGTAAAAGTTTTACACCGTAACCCTGGCCTGAATAGGCAAAATTATAATCAGCCCCCAGTTTTAGGCCTCCATAACCCCGACTCGATGCTACACCCATTTCAAAAGGTTATTATTACTATGATTACTTAATATTACGTTTTCTTAGCCTTAGTAAAGTAGATAAAAGCCAGAAATGATAAATTTGAGCTTTCAGATGCTGACTTGAATTCTCAAAAAAAGGAGTAATATTTACCAATTAGTCAATAAATTAATCTCAACTAAGTTAAATAAAAAAAACTCACAGCTTACCCACATAGAATAACATATTTATTCAGATAACTAATATGCACAGTTAGTCAATTTGTTCATCTTCTCACATTTAGGAAAGAGAATATTCAAGGGCGCTTGTAGCAGTGAAGTTGGATAAAATATTCGCTAAACCATTTATAGCATCTCTCGATGGGCACACTGACTCAATAAGTTCGATATCTAAAGGAATTATAGCATCGGTAATTTCCTATATAACAATAAAACAAAAACTCCTCGAAGTCATTTTAAGCTCAACCTTTACATATAATTTAGTCTAAATATTTCACTGGGAGCTATAATGGAGACCTCTATCTATGGAATATAGATACCAGGGAATGCATCACTTCTATCAATGCTCATGAAGGTCAACTAAGAGGTAAGATTTATCACTAAA
>JADHZB010000619.1:0-5000 GCA_015657535.1 Nephromyces sp. MM_2019
TATATATAAATGTATATACACCCAATTAAATACATATCCCCTCTATATATATTTTGTGTGTGTGTGTGTGTGTATGATTAGAACAATCACAATGGATAGGTGTAGATTGTATAAAAGGAGGTTTATGTAATTCATTTAAAGAGGGTATTTGGGAACCTTCTACTGTTAAAATGAATGCCCTGTCGTCTGCCACGGAGGCCGCGTGTGTAATTTTGTCGATCGATGAAACAATTAAAAGTCCATCCTCTGATATGCAAGCCAATGCTGCTGCACAAGCTATGAGAGGTGTGTGTGTGTATGTGTGTGTGTGTGTATGTGTATGTGTGTGTGTGTGTGTATGTGTGTGTGTGTTTGTGTGTGTGTGTTTGTGTGTGTGTATGTGTGTGTGTGTGTGTGTATGTGTGTGTGATGTGTGTGTGTATGTGTGTGTGTGTGTGTGTGTATGTGTGTGTGTGTGTATGTGTAGGGTTGGATTGGGTGTAGGGTTGGATTGGGTATAGGGTTGAGTTGGGTTGAGGGGGTTGGGGTGTGGTGTGTGTATAGGGTGTGTGTGTAGTGTTGGGTGGAGGGGGCTGGGGTGGGGTATAGTTATATATATATAGTGGATGATGTGGATATATATGTTGAATATGTGTACATATTTGTTATATATTGAATGTGTGTATATATTTGTTATATATTGAATGTGTGTATATATTTGTTATATATTGAATGTGTGTATATTTATATATTTTGAATTAATATGTACATAATAGGTGGTGGACGTGGACGATAAATTTGATACGATCAACTTAATCAACAATTTTCAACTTACACACAAACAATTTTCCATATACACATTTTTCATTAATAAACATATTTTTTCACAGAGAATCTATATATACACACACATAAACTTACATATACACACACATAAACTTATACATACACACACAATACACACAAATTTAATGTAATTGTGAAAATGGATATTTAATAAGTTGTAATTAAAAATAATTTTACCCAAAAAAAAATTTTTTTCGGCTGAAAAAAATAAACTACAAACATTTAACTCAAATTTGATAATCTTTTACACATTTATATATATCAAGCATATAACATAAGTATACACACACACACAATATTTATATTGACATGAATGACCTATACACTATACAATATACACATACATACTATAGCATACACACAACCTATACACAAAATACACTTACAACATATACACACATACAACAAATCAAAATATATATATATACACAACAATTCAAAAAATATATATATATACACAACAAATCAAAAAATATATATATATACACACAACAACTCAAAATACATATTCAGACACAACATAATATAACATAATATATATATATTTATATACACACAACAACAACACAATATATACATATATAGTATAACCAACAGATGTGTGTTTAAATATATAAACTAGTTTGATATATTTATTAGTAAATAAAAAAATTTTAAAATGTGCGATATTTTGTTTTTCAAATAAATGTTTATTTATAAATATTATTCTTAAAAATGTGTGAAATAAGATGTAAATGTGTGGAATAATGTGTAACAAATTTAAGTTAATTAAATTGTGTATAAATGTTTGTAATGATTTTTTTTTAATTCATTGTGTTGTCTAGTATATGTGTGTATTGTGTGTGTATGTATATAAATTGTGTTTGTGTGTGTGTGAGTTAAAAAATTTATAGTGTGTGAGTAGATCAATAAGAAGACTCTATGTATTTATGGAGAGTATCTTAGTAGTCTACATATGTGTTGTGTGGGTGTGTGTATTTAGTATGTAATGTGTAGCCGAGTTATATGTAATGAGTGTGCAAATGTAGGGTGTATGTGTGTGTATGTATGTAATATGTAGGGGTATGTGTGTATGTAATATGTAGGAGTATGTGTGTATGTAATATTTAGGAGTGTGTGTGTATGTAATATGTAGGAGTGTGTGTGTATGTAATATGTAGGGGTATGTCTGTATGTAATATATAGGAGTATGTGTGTATGTAATATGTAGGAGTGTGTGTATATGTAAGGAATCACTCGAATAAATAATCTATAATAAATCTATATTAATTATAGTATGTGTATATAAAAATGTATAATCTTGATTCATGTGATATTCATGTAAAATATATATTATGTATCACATATAATCATATATATAATTATAAGATATATAATATACACACTATTAAAAGATATATACACACATATTATTTGATGTTGTGTAATCTAAATATAAATATATGTTCACCCAATTCCCTTGTATTGTCAATTATATATATATAAATCATTCTAAATACATACTTTAAGTTTACACATAATAATAAATATCAAGTGATCCACTTACATACACACACTGGATAACTATACACCAAGTATGTATAGTTTAAACCCATTTTACACACATGTATACATATCTCCATATAAACATGGGCATTACACACATAAACCTACCATATACCTCCTTCCTTCTCTCCTCAACACACACTACATATACACACACATAAACATTCCACAAATAACTAGACTTCACATTATCAAAACAATTAGATTACACACTCCTCCTCACACGATACACACATACACATACAATATACTACACACTACATACATATACAAATAAACTATACACATACACTACACCCATACATTAACACATACACATATAAACTACACACTACACATATATACAAAATAAACTACACACATATACAAATAAACTACACACATATACAAATAAACTACACACATATACAAATAAACTACACACATACACTACACACATCCACTAAAACGTACACACATACACTACACACACACATTAAACACACACCTTACACATACTACACACATCTAATTAGGTTTCATTTTTTGTTCAAGTTCAGCCAATCGTCGCTCATAGACAGCGTATTTATGGCTAAGTTGGTGTGTAAGTGTTGACATTTGTTCGAGTGTGTCACGGTAGAAATAAATAGAGTAATAAAAGGCTAAACCAGAAACAAAAACAAAGGAATAAAAAAATGGTTTGAATATTTTCATGAACCCTCTTTTCTTAGGTGTGTGTGTAGGTGTAGGTGTGTGTGTAGGTGTGTTTGTAGGTGTGTTTGTAGGTGTGTTTGTAGGTGTGTTTGTAGGTGTGTTTGTAGTTGTTTGTGTGGGTGTAGTAGTAGTACTAAATGGTCGTATATAAATTGGGTGAAGAGTGTGCTTAAAAATTCGGTTTTGAAGGGTAGGAAATGTAGACCTCATCATCTTGATGAGTGTATATATATATATATATATTTATATATATAAATATATAAATGTATGTATATTAAAAATAGGTAGTTAGAATGTATATATAAGTAATCTATATGAAAAGTATGTAAATTGTATTATAATCTTAAAAATGAATATATATATGTGTGTGTAATGTAGGTGATTGTATATGTGTAGATATGTTGCATGTGGGTGTGTTTGTGTGTAAGTTGTGTGTATGTATTTGTATTTGATTTATATAGAGTAGATACTTTTTTTTTTTTTTTAATTTTGGATATGAGCCTTGTAAGGTCGTGATTGATATATAAAGCGTATGTATAGTTTGTTGTAATTTGATTATAATTATATATATATAACTACTATATATATTTATGGTTTATAAAATGTATATATGTGTGTAGTTTGTGTGTGTGTGCGAGTGTGTGTAGTTTGTGTGTAGTGTGTGTGTGTAGAGTGTGTGTGTAGTGTGTGTGTAGTGTGTGTGTGTGTATGTGTGTGTGTGGGTGTGTTTGTAGAGTGTGTATGTGTGTGTGTGGGTGTGTTTGTAGAGTGTGTGTGTGTGTAGTGTGTGTGTGTGTGTAGTGTGTGTGTGTATATATAGATTATATATCTCCTAAAAATCTAATATGTAAAAAAAACCCGTTAGTTAGATACTTATGTTTATAGGTAAACTTGTGTTAAGATGTGTGTGTTTGTGTATTCGGATGTCATCATTTTTTTTATGTGTGCATTTGGTGTAATGTATAAATATATACATGAGATCATTTATTTTGTGTATATATGATGCTTGTGTTCTATATGTTTGTGTATGTGTAATGATATGTTTAGTATGTATGTGGTTTTACATTGCTTTGAAGATATCTGAAGTGTAATATATTGATTTGACTTTTGTTAATAATTAAATAATGTTTGCAATTTTATTTCAGATTTTAATACATTATGTAACAGAGATTATACAAAAAAAATTGTATGTATTTATTGTACACACATTTGCACGGTGTATATAAAACTTGTAATAGTTTCACATATTTCATTGGTTGATAACTTTTTGAAAACTATTAATTCATTAAGCTATGATATATAAGGTTTATTGTAAATAAAGTGAAATGTGGGCATACAAAATTATATATTAAAAATTATTTATTCATCAAAGGTTTCTCTCTTATCAATATTTTCAAATCTATACATACATATACATATATACTCCACACTTTATGTAAAATGTAGCTAGATAACCGTGTAAATAAATAAATATATATATATATATATATATATTTTAATACACATATTACATACACACACATAACACACACACACTTGTCACATGCATATATATGTATAACTAAAACAAATACAAAGCTATTCTAAGGTTATATATATAGCTAGACCCATCAACCCTTATAAATACGCTCCTTCTCACCCCAACTATTAGTTTATCCTCCAAATTACAAATATGAAGGAAATATAAATTCACCCATTTTACCTTGACAAACTTTCACCTCTATCTTTATATATTCACCCCTTTTTCTATATTTTATCTGATTTATAAATATTGATGATATCTTCCTCTTAATCTCAACCTATAGTAGGTTGTTTACTCCCTAAATATTTATGACATAACACCTATAACCAGGCTTATCATGACTACCATGTCTCCATTACAAATGGAGGTCAACAAGGCGAATGGGCTTACCAATTACACACCTATTTCTCAGGGA
>JADHZB010000621.1:0-12578 GCA_015657535.1 Nephromyces sp. MM_2019
ATAGACATAACATACATGTATATCTAGTGTATTGATCTAAAAGTTTGTTGTTGTTTTTTTTGGTGTGTGACCATAATATATAATATATTTATGACGATTATAAAAGTGTAAGAAAGTTATCAAATTATCAAAAAAAAAATATTAATATGTAGCTTCAAAAATTTATTTCAACAAACCTAAATATATCTAGGTTTAAATTAATAATAAAAATAAATAAAATAATTTCAGCAGCTTCCAAATTAATGTGTTTAGACGTGCTCATCTATAGAGACTTATATCTTTATTTAATTTGTCGCTTTCTGTAATAAAGATAAATATATATAAAATATGTATTTAGGCATTACAGATGCATAAATATATATATATATATATATATTCTATAAGCTTTCTAAGATATCATCACACTATATATATACACACATTATATAAATATATGCTTACCTTAATTTTGTAGTGCCTTCTATAAGCTACCTTGGGAAAAACTTCATCTGCGACAAGGTTTAGCAAAGCAAATGCAATGGGTATAAGATATTGCCACCAAGTTAATGCTCTGGTGTTGAATATTGTTTGTACACCTGGTACACATGTGACCATGAATGTAAGTGAAGCTGATACACTACAGGCGATGTGCATCCATGGGTTGCGATTAAATACTTGGAAAAACCATGACCAACTTCTTACCTATATTTTAATATATATATATATATATATATATAATACATACACAAAAACAACCAAAAAAGAAACATGCTTCATACATCTCCCAAATTTCATTCAAGTATATATATATATATATATACTCCAAAGTGAACACAATATATATAAACTTACAGTATAAGCTCTTAACATTTCAGCCCATACAGCGCACACAAATGACATTGTACGTGCAATTTCGGTACCTCTAGCTGGGACTGTGTGATAATCAGAATTTGTAACAAATGCAATGTTTGGTCTATTTTCTATGGATTGACCATCATTAGGTTTACACCATAAATTGTCATCAGTTGTCATACCTTCAGGACATTGGTAATTAGTATAAGCCTCTGTAATACGTTCATCAATACCTGGTGTATAAGGTGTAAGTACTTCTGGTTTACCACTAAATACAGCTAAAGATTGCTCATATTGTTGTGTAGCTGGGTTAAAGAAATCGATGTTAGTGTACCAACCAGATAAATTGTTTTCAAACAAGTATTCATAAGACATACAGAAATACGTTCTTGAAAATTCATTGGATGTATTAGGATCAGTAAAAGTAACTGATTTACATTGTGCTTGGATATCTGCTAATTGTAATACACCCAAATTAAGATATAAAGCAACACATAATGCAAATAATACAACTGCAGCTTCAAAAATTGTGTGTGGAATATTACCAAATACCCACCAATCTCGTGTCATGATATGTCTATTCTTAGGTCTTGGTGGTACCTTCATATTTTGAGTATCACCTGGTTCACGTGATAAAGCAACAGCTGGACAACCATCACTCATAAAGTTCAAAAACAAGATTTGTAAAGCTTCAATTGGTAGGGGTAATGATGAAATAATAGATATGGTTAGATATATAATTTCACCAATATTAGTACCCAATAAGAAACATACAAATTTTTGGATATTTCCATAGATACGTCGACCTTCATCAATTGCTTTCACAATTGTATTGAAATTATCATCTAATAAAACCATTTCAGCTGCACCTTTTGCAACATCTGTACCAGCTATACCCATAGCAATACCAATATCAGCTGCTTTCAATGCAGGTGCATCATTTACACCATCTCCTGTCATTGCAACAATTTCACCAGATCTTTGGAGTGATTGTACAATCAAAATCTTATCTTCTGGTTGTGCACGTGCAAATACAACTGCATTTGCAATGATGTTATCAATTTCTTGTCTTGAACGATAAGGTTGTAACAAATCATTGTTAAGATGTAATGTTGAGCATTCTACAATTGCGCCTTCTGGTTGATTTTCTTTATCTACAAGTCTAATACCTTCTGCAATTGCTTTTGCAGTTGCTTTTTGATCACCTGTAATCATAATAACTCGTACACCTGCACCTCTACATATAACAACAGACTTATCAACATTATTTCTTGGGGGATCCTTTGAGCCTATCAAAGCTGTCAATACCATATTCTTATTTTTTGTGAAATAATTGAAACGTAAATCACCATCATCCATTGATTGTAATTGTTCATGATCTTTTTGTGATAAAGGTTGACATGCTACTGCTAAAACACGTAATGTTTGTTGCGACATTTCTAGATTTGCTGCTGCAAATTCTTGATTTTCTGATTCTGAAAATGGTGATGACCAATCAATTTCAATTTCACTATTTGCTTCCTTCATTGTATAACCTACATTGTTTATAATTCGATCTGGTGCACCCTTAACAACAGCTACATAGGGGAATGGATTGTTATCTTTATCTTTAAAAGTAAATGAACCGAATTGACCATTTTGAGTTGGGTGTATAGTTACAGACATCTTACGTGATGAATTGAAAGGCACTTCTAGAAGTTCATCTCCAGGATAATTGGCAGATTCATCTGTTTTATCAGGTAAACCAAATCTAGCCTTTGCTGCAGCTGTAACAAGTGCACCTTCACTCATGTTACCACGTGTAATCCATGCACCATCTTCAAACTTCAATTTTGTGCCATAGGAATTCAGAAATGCGGACATTAATGCTGTTCTAACCATTTTAGAATCAGCTGATTGATTATTTGGGTTACCTATATCATCACAATATTCATCAAAATTCTGGAATTCGTTATTTTTTACGGCTTGGAAAATTTTTCCTCTAGCATGTTCATTTAAATCTTCTGTTCTAAAGATACCTCCATTTGGATCAAAACCACGTGTTGGATAGAATGAATAATCATTGAGGGTTTTTGAGGAATTATCACGAATAGCAGTCATAATCTTAACAGCAGTCATCTTACCTTCAGTTAATGTACCAGTCTTGTCACTACACACAACAGTGCATGAACCTAATGTTTCGACGGCGGTCAATTTTACAACATTTGCGTTACGACCAGCCATATCTTTAACAGCAAAAGATAATGATAACGTAACAACCATAGGTAGACCTTCTGGGATAGACGATACAGCAAATCCTACAGCAATCTTGACGATAGATAAGACAGGATTTTCACCAGGATGTGCAGGGTCTCTATAATTAGTTACAATAGCAACAACTACAATTAAGATAATAACACCAATGGCGATCATTCCAATAACACTACCTAACTTTTCGAGAGCTCTCTGGAGAGGTGTAAGTCTGTGAGTCTTACCTGCTTTTTGTAATTGTGTTGCAATCCTACCTACTTGAGAACTCATACCAGTAGCAAATACAAAAGCTGTACCTTTACCATTTGTTACAGAAGTAGAAGCAAAACAAAGATTATTTGCATAGGGTGAACTCTTGTCCTTTGCTATTAATTGTTTCTTAACATCTTCAGGTTCACCTGTCAAGAGTGCCTCGTTTGTTTTCAATTCATTAACCTCTAAGCAGCGGATATCTGCGGGTATCCTATCGCCAGTTGAAACAAGAACTATATCTCCAGGTACAACATTCTTCGAGTCAATTTGATATTCTTTACCTTCTCTAAGAACGTTTGTTCTGGGGGCTTGTAAACTAGCTAATTTTGCAATTGCATTACTTGCAGAAACTTCCATGTAAACGGCTAATATAGCATTAAGGGTAACAATAACAAGAATGGCAATACCTTCAACAAGTTCTGACAAAACTAAACTAGCTATAGAAGCAACAAGCAATAAGATAACAACAAAACTCGTAAATTGAGTTAAAAATAATTTCCATATTGGTGTTTTATGCTCCTTTTCCAAGACATTTGGACCATATTTGGCAAAATTCTCAGCTGCTTTTTTTTCTGTAAGTCCTTGTTTAGGATCAGTTAATCCGAACTCATTGAACAGCTCTTCGATTGGTGAAGCAGCAAAACGGTTTACACCTTTTGATGTATTTTCGGTATCAACAGCTTTCTTAGCTTCATCAAAAGCGTTTGGGTCATACATTTTGGCTTCTTCAATCATTTGTTCAAGTGAGACATGTGATATCTTGTCTACTATATTGTTTGCAACGCTATCGGGATAGTCATTGATGCCATAGTTACCTTTAGCACCATGTGGTTGACTTCTAATTCGGGGGGAATCATTTCCATTTCCTTCGCCAGCGGAATCGACAATCACAAAAGCTGATTTGGAACCATTTGCATCGGAATTTGAGGAAGTTGATTTTCCACTCATCTTAATAGGAACTAGAAAAAATTCGATATGGGATTGGAGGAATTATGGTAGAAGACGTAATGCCCTGAAATAGATAGAAAATTGAATAAAAAATGAATTGTCTTTTAACAATATAAAAATTTAAATTATAAATCTTTATATGAAAAATGGATTGTTGAAAAAAAATGCTCAAGTGCAGTTTTTGATGACTAAAATTGGATAAAACTAATTTTAGAACGTAGTTTATATACACTATTTAACGATTATAAAAGTTACCGAGCCTATAAATAAAATTGTGTTAAACGATCACATTTGAAAAAAAAAAGAAAAAATCTAATCTAAATTGAAGTCCGCTTTGTAAAAATATCAAAATTTTTATTTGCAGATTCTTCAACAAAAAGGTTTTCTCAATCTTAACGAAATTATATAATTTTTCTACGTTATTAGTGTCGCTTGCAATTAGTTTTTATATCCACATACTCTAAATTAGTTCACGTAATTGTGAATATGAATTAACTCGCTTGTGGTGTTATAAAAGAATGCTATATACATATGAAAATGATTCAGATTAAGATATATCTGATATATTAAGCAAGCAACTGTATAAACTGTGTTACATATCATATTATATATACATATAGTCAAACTGGCTAATAAATCAGCATAGATGTGTCAAGCTGATTATCAATACGTATATGTTAGGATATTTTGGTATTATACATAAGATTATATACACATATGTCTCATTTCGTATTTGCTAAACAGCTCACCACCACAATTTCCAAAGGTTATAATGCTATTGAACTAGTTTAGATATTTGTGAATGAAATAATATGTTGGAGATTTTATATAAAAAAAAAAGAAATATATTATATAATTTGTAAAGATTAAATGTGTGTTCGGAAAAGTAGGCAAATTTAGATGAATTAAAAGTAAATAATAAGAGTAAGAAAAGAAAATAAAATAATAGGTAATGATTTTGATGGATTTGGTGAAAATTTTGGGTGAAAAGAATAATAAATTCAAGAAAAAAAAGAAAAAAAAAACGCATATGGTAAAATGTAGAAATTTACTTAGGTGTGTGCAATTTAAACTTTGTTTATAGTTATAATAATAGAGTAAATGGTTGTTTTAGAAGGCCAATTAGATTTTGGGGAAGTATCAATCTAAGATTTTTAATATATATACAATATATATATATATATGATATCTATATAATATTATATATATATATATTATATATGTATAAATTCAATTTTATTTACATCTTAAAAATTATTTATGTATATAATGATTTAGATATGTTTGAATGGGTATGTGTATGAAATTGTATCTGGATAGTCATTTTATACATTTATGTGTAAATGTATATTTGGGTATTGTGTGTGTAAGGGTAAAAAATGTATATATGTATTTGGGTATACGTGTGTGGATGTGCAGTTTGCTTATGTGTTTTTGAATATGCATTTTGGTATACGTGTGTAAATATGTATTTAGGTATATTTATGTAGATATGTGTGGGGGAGGAACACTTATGAATAAATATGTGTGGATGTGTATGTCTATAGGTTTTAAAGTATTATTTATACAGGTTTATGTGTGGGCTTTTATAATTATTACAATTTGTAAAAAGCAAATTGTATATGTTAATTATTATATATATATATATATATATATATACTCCAAGTGAGAACTTATGAATTGTAGGTTTTGTGGGGATTTACAAAAATATATATTTATGTATGTATGCTAATGAATATACAACATAGTTAGATGAATATGTGTGTGTGTGTATCGATTTTTAGATGTAATAATGGCATTAAGCCTGTAAGAAATGATCTTTTATTACCCTATAAACAGTTGTATATATATATGTGTGTTTAAATGGGTGCTGATATATTAATATTTTGTCTTTACTTTGTTACAAATTTTATACTTACCTACTAAAAGTTTAAAAATATGTAAATGAAATAAAAATTTCAAAAGTAATTATAATTTATTATATTTTAAAAGTCAAAAATAGATTGAAAATTTTATCAAATTTGTTTTAATTTGACTATATATATGCTCACACATTTTTCACGCCTGTGTGTGTGTAATTTTTAGATATCTTTCTCGACTTTTTTAATATTTAAATTTTCAAGCACTTTTTTTTGTAATTCAAAGTTTTTATTGGTGCACATTAGATATATTTCTTAGGGATTAATTTACATAAATCAATAAAATTGGGAAAATTCAATTATTTTCAGTACAATTTTTCAAAATGCACACATACACACACATATATATACACACATACACACATACATATATACACCCACACACACATATATATACACACATACACACATATATATATATATTAATGCCCACGCATTCACACCCCCAATGAAATTACACACATCTATTTGAACACACAAACACACATACTCAAATACACACATACTCAAATACACACATATTCAAATACACACACGTATCCATTTAAGCACAAACCCATACAGTGATACACACATATATATACACACAAGGTTATATACATAAAATTAAATCGTATTTAATAATTAAATATTGTTTTTAACTTAAACATAAATACATGTGTATTAATATATATATGATATATATATATAATTTTGAGTTTAACACTGTGTAAGTATATTAATGTGTATGTGTGTAATATATGTGAATAAAACAACGAGTCTATATGTGTGTGAAACTTTCAATATGTCTTGCCCTTGTAACTAAATATATATGTTTTTATATACGTGTGTTGTGTGTTGATATATATATATATATATATACATGTGTGTATGTCTGTAAGCATATAATTATTTATATATTGGTGTGCATATGCTTGAACATAGAAAATTTGAATTGTGTATATTTGAAATTATTTAAGTTTTAAAAACAATTAAGAAATTTAAATAGTTATTGTTACATATTTTTATACAAATAATTTGATAAAATTTAATTAATTTAATAAAGTGATTATTAGAGTATCATCAATT
This sequence comes from Nephromyces sp. MM_2019, assembly GCA_015657535.1. Lineage (NCBI taxonomy): Eukaryota > Apicomplexa > Aconoidasida > Nephromycida > Nephromyces > Nephromyces sp. MM_2019. Next base: position 7,269 of record JADHZB010000621.1, read on the forward strand.
TGTATAAAAACATGAATCTTCTACACAAGGCATAAGCATTCAAATACACACACACACACACACACACACATTCATACACACACACAATTGCTCACACACACACACATTCATACACACACACAATTGCTCACACACACACACATTCATACACACACACAATTGCTCACACACACACACATTCATACACACACACAATTGCTCACACACACACACATTCATACACACACACAATTGCTCACACACACACACAATTGCTCACTCACCAACACATTCACACACACAATAATTGCTCACTCACCAACACATTCACACACACAATTGCTCACTCACCAACACATCCACACACACAATTACTCACTCCCCAACACATTCACACACACAATTGCTCACACACAAACATATAATAACTTGCATACCCCTCAGTCAACCCAACACAACCTACAAACACACTTAATGAATAATAATTAGCCACTACTAAGCATAACACGGTTTACACACATTTCAACTTATATGAATAAATCTAGATTTAGTTATACAACACCCCAATATACATATTACACACATATTATATTCACAAACACATTTCACACAGGCTTCACACACATACTTTAATCACTTAACAACACACATGAGCACACACACACACTTAAAACTTAATATTCATATAGTTAAGCTACATACACACATAACTTCAACACACACATTTATAAATATGGCCAACCTAATATTAACAAACAAAGAGATTGTGTAGCAACGCTCAAAATTAACTTCACACACTTTATTGATATTTCACCCTCTTTAATTCATATATCCATCAATTTTTGTACACATAAGACACACAATTTATTTATACACACAAAACACCCAATTGCTATACACATTCAATCAATTCTCACGCTTTACATCAAATCTATACACATACAAGGCCATAAACAATCCATCCATCCATACACACACACACAGACATCACACACAATTCATACACACACACATTATACACCATCCATACACACACACACACAACACCACACACAACACCTCTACACACACACTCGCAACACCACACTCAACACCACTACACACACACACACAAACAACCCATCCACACACACACTCACACACACACACTTAAAAATTATATGCGTTTAAACGAGCTCAAATAAAATGTTGGCCAACTTACTTAAGTCTTGGTGGCCAACGGCTATCGTGACCGCAACCTGTTCATCCATTTTTGCAGCCTATTTATATTTCTATATAAAACCAACCTCTACACACACCAATGAAGAGGAGAGTGAGAATACTTGTAAAGATACACACACCACCTCTCCCTCACACACACACACACCTAACGAGTCCACACACACACCTAACGAGTCCACACACACACCTAACGAGTCACTGTCCACACACAAACCTAACGAGTCACTGTCCACACACACACCCCCCAATACTCCCCAAACCACACACACACATAATGAAGAGGAGGACAATACAGTCCATATATATTTTGGGAGTCAAACGGGTACAGCAGAGGCATTTGCACACCAAATTAATAATATTTTGGAGGAGAAATATAACACACACTCAATTGTACATGATTTAGAAGAATTTGATGAAGATGTGTTTGTTACACACACATTTGTTGTATTTACATTAGCTACATATGGTGATGGTGAACCCTCTGATAATGCTGTAGAATTTTATCAATGGTTAACAAGTACACACACACAATTAGACGGTATAAAATTTGCAATTATGGGTCTAGGTAATAAACAATACCCAAGATTTAATGCTATGGCTCATCAAACTGAGAAATATTTAAAGAAATTAGGTGCACACAAAATGTGTGTAACAGGTGAAGGAAATGATGATGAAGATATAGAGGGTGATTTTACTGAATGGTTAATTCATTTTCAAACTGCATTTAATCATATACACACACACTATGAAAAAACATCTACTACACACACAGATGATGATCATGATGTATATAATGAAATGAAAACATCTCGATGGAAAATGAATAAACGTGTTATTTATAATATCTCAATACATAAACACACACCTACATTTGATTTAACACACACACCTCAACAAGCTGTATGTACATCTCATGATTCAACACACACACCTTATAATTCAACACACACACCTTCTGATTCAACACACACATCTCATGATTCAACACACACATCTCATGATTCAACGCACACACCTTATAATTCAACACACACATCTCATGATTCAACACACACATCTCATGATTCAACGCACACACCTTCTGATTTAATACACACACACCAAAACACAACACATACACTCCAAAACACAACACATACACTCCAAAACACAACACATACACCTTCTGATTTAATACACACACACCAAAACACAACACATACACCTTATGATGTAACACACACACCTAAAGGTTATTTTAGAGCAGAAAATGGGTGTGTAAAAGAAGCCTATGAATTAAGACAAGCACCATCAGTGTGTACATATAAATCAACCTATCATTTAGAATTACAAATCCCCTCAAAATTTATATATAATACGGCTGACACACTTTATATATACCCAGAAAATTCACCAGAATTAGTTAATTGGTGGATAAAACGTTTACAACTTAAGGAACAGGGTATACACATTAATGATCTTGTATATTTTACACACACACACACACATCCCAAAGAAAAAACATTACCCCCACCTATAACTGTACTTGAATTACTTACACACTATCTAGATTTAGATGGTGTACCCCCCAAATCACACCTTAAAGAATTTGCTTGTTTTATACAAAATGAACAGGAAGAATTAGCTTACACACACCTCTTATCAAATGAACAAAATTTCTATTTTAAAGTACTTGTATCAAATTATCATTACACACTTGTTGAAATTGTTGATTTATTTATGACCACTGCCTATTTTGAATTTGCTGGGTTTATACACATTTGCCCCAAAATGAGACCTAGGCCTTATACCATTGCTAGTAGTTCCTTAGTATGTGTGTGTGTAGGGTGGGGGTGTGTAGGGTGTGTGTGTGTAGGGTGGGGGTGTGTAGGGTGTGTGTGTGTATGTGTGTATGTGTGTATGTTTAGGGTGTGTGTGTGTATGTGTGTATGTTTAGGGTGTGTGTGTGTATGTGTGTATGTTTAGGGTGTGTGTGTGTATGTGTGTATGTTTAGGGTGTGTATGTGTGTGTGTGTGTATGTGTGTGTGTGTGTGTGTGTTTAGGGTTTGTGTGTTTAGGGTGTGTGTGTGTATGTGTGTATGTTTAGGGTGTGTGTGTGTATGTGTGTGTGTGTGTATGTGTGTGTGTGTCTGTGTGTTTAGGGTTTGTGTGTTTAGGGTTTGTGTGTTTAGGGTGTGTGTGTGTATGTGTGCATGTTTAGGGTGTGTGTGTGTATGTTTAGGGTGTGTGTGTGTATGTTTAGGGTGTGTGTGTGTATGTTTAGGGTATGTATGTGTATGTTTAGGGTGGGTGGGTGTATGCGTGTAGCACAAGTGTGTGTGTGTGTGTTTGTTGTATAGAGGCTTAGGAGGGAGGGAAGATAGTATATATATAGAGTATGTTAAGAAAGATATATGGGGATGAGTTAATTATATTTATATTTATTAATTTTTTTTATATTAAAAAATATATATAAAATATAGGTTGTAGATTATATGTCTGTGTATTGATCATATAAAATTACACACATATATTGAATATTTAAATTTTGTTATTACTTATTTATATATATATATATGTGTGTATGTGTGTGTGTGTTAAATTTATATAGGAATCACCAAACCAAGTGTCTTTACTTGTTTCGAGGGTACACAAAAAATTACCAAATTTAAAAAATTCTTTGAGAGCCTTAAAATCAGCCAGTCAGTATTATGTGTGTAGTGTATATGTAGTGTGTGTTTAGTGTGTGTGTAATGTGTGTTTAGTGTGTGTGTAGTGTGTGTGTAGTGTGTGTTTAGTGTGTGTTTAGTGTGTGTGTAGTGTGTGTGTAGTGTGTGTTTAGTGTGTGTGTAGTGTGTGTTTAGTGTGTGTGTAGTGTGTGTGTAGTGTGTGTTTTGTGTGTGTGTAGTGTATATGTAGTGTGTGTTTAGTGTGTGTTTAGCGTATATGTAGTGTGTGTGTAGTGTGTGCTTAGTGTGTGTTTAGTGCGTGTGTAGTGTGTGTTTAGTGCGTGTGTAGTGTGTGCTTAGTGTGTGTGTAGTGTGTGCTTAGTGTGTGTTTAGTGTGTGCTTAGTGTGTGTGCTTAGTGTGTGTGTTTAGTGTGTGCTTAGTGTGTGTGTATTGGATATGTGTTGTATTTTTGTTGTGAGTTTTTATAGTGTAAACTAATTGTGTGTATGTGTGTGTGTACATTATTAGAATATCTACCATTTATGACTAAACCAATTCAAGAGACCCTTATAAAAAAAGCACGTCACTATGATGGAAAATGCACACAATTTTTGTGCAACCCTTCAATTCTAAATACACACATCAAATTCACAGTAAAACCATCACGTTTTAAATTACCCAAACCAATACACACACCCATTATTATGATTGGATCTGGTGCTGGTATGTATATTACACACATTTAAAAATTTATATTTATAAATACCTATACACATTCCGTTCAACACCCAACCCTACCCCTCCTCCTACACACACATACATATATATATATATATATATATATATTTACATACTCCTTTACACATACACCTAATCTACCCTCACACACCTACATACACACACACATAAATATATATACACATACATACACACACATGCACATACATACATACACATGCACATACATATACATGCACATACATACACACACACACACACATACAAACACACACACATACATATACATACATACACACACATACAAACACACACACATACATATACATACATACACACTCATACATATATACACACATATATACATACACACTCATACATATATACACACATATATACATATATACACATACATATATACACACATATATACACATACATACACACATTAGGTGTAGCACCATTTAGAGCATTTTGGAGGGAAATGAATTATTTAAAAAATTATAATAAAAATTTTTTATATTTTGGGTGTTGTAAACCAAATGAAGATTGGCTATATAAAGAAGAAATGTGTAAATTTTCAGAGGGTGATAACCCTATTATATCTAAATTAGTGTGTGCATTTTCACGTGAAACAGTAAGTTATATATATACATATATATATAGGATGATGTAGTGATGTATATATAGTGGTGATGTGTGTGTAAATATATATATATATA
>JADHZB010000622.1:0-27508 GCA_015657535.1 Nephromyces sp. MM_2019
ATGTTTGTAATGTGTGTATATACAGTATACAATTTATCCAAATAAATATTTATATATGTATATATGTTCTAAAAAATCAACTTATGTTAATAATGATATGTAAAAACATACTCTAAACGCTAACAAACTTTCTATATATATAATAACGCGATATCTACACACACACACACAGAGACCCCTACACCCCTTCACACACACACCCCTACATACATATATATTTTTTTTTTAGTTGCACACAAGGGCCAATCTACATTCTTTGAACTGATCCCTGAATTTTATGAAAATAATTTAAATTTTTTGATAAATCGATTAAATGTAAAAGCAATAGAGGCCCCTTTGAACGATGTTGTACTTCCACCTTGGGCCAATAATTCCCCCCAATTATTTTTAAATAAAATGAGGGAAGCTTTAGAGTGTGAATATGTGTCAAAACATATATGTCATTGGATTGACTTAATATTTGGTTATAAACAACGTGGAGAGGTGTGTATATGTATGTGTGTGTGTGTGTACGTATGTGTGTGTATGTACGTATGTGTGTGTATGTATGTGTATGTGTGTATGTATGTGTGTGTATGTATGTGTATGTGTGTATGTATGTGTGTGTATGTATGTGTATGTGTGTATGTATGTGTATGTGTGTGTGTGTGTATGTGTGTATGTGTGTGTGTGTGTATGTGTGTGTATGTATGTGTGTGTGTATGTGTATGTATGTGTGTGTGTGTGTGTGTATATATGTGTGTGTGTGTATGTATGTGTGTGTGTGTATATATGTGTGTGTGTGTATGTATGTGTGTGTGTGTTTTTATGTGTCTTAGTAGAATCGATCATCAAATGAGTATAGATATATATTAAGATGATATACTTGATGTGTATATAAATTCTTATATCTATACACATATATACATCATTCTATGTAGAATTACGAGATAAACATGTTTGTGTGTAACACTTGTTTATAGGCTGCTGCTACTGCACACAACACATTTCATCCACTCACCTATGTAGATGCAAGTATAGCTGTTTCATCTGGGAGTTGTCCACTGGGCATATCGAGGCCTCTAAACTACTTGGAGGAGAAAATGTTGTCAGATATGCCCTTGGAGGCATTAACGACACAATTACAAGAATTTGGTCAAACACCCATTCAATTATTTGCTGGCTCACATCCAAAAAGGTGTGTGTGTGCATAAATATATTATGTGTATGTTGATGTGTGGATATATATTTAATTATGTGTTGAATTTATACAGGAATATATCATATCTGTGTTAATGTGTGGATATATATTTATTTATGTGTACAAGCATACATATATGTGTGATTTGACACTGTATGTATAGAACAAAATTTTCCAACTTTAAGATGTTCGAATACCTACAAAAATCTTATTAATTTTCAAAATAGCTATAAAAGAATAACTAAATGATATAATTTCTTCAGACATATACACACACATCAATTTTAATACTCATAATATAATAAAAAGCTCTATACATACACATCACTTTCAATACACATGATTTTGATTACATGTTCTACACATACAATTACTCTGTATTTACTTTTAGATCAACACTAGCATATAAAACACACAAAGGAGATGATAATTTGTCTAATTCACCATGGTTTATATTTTTACACCAAAATCCACATATACTTGAAGAAATTCAATTAATGAACCAAGAGATGTAAGTTGATAGTACACACACATATATATGCATACTAGATTATCTAATATGTAAAATATGTACTCTAGAAATTAGTGAAAATCTTAATAAAGCTTGATGTGTATCTATTAAACAATGATTTACACATAAATATATATATATACATGTGACATTTGCAATCATAAACTTTGAGTGCAATTTTCATAAATATTTAGTTTAATTGATTTGATGTGTTTAATACTTTATAATATTTTAAAAATATGATTGATTTCTTTGAAGAATACAAATACTTCTCTTTACTGAGATATATGTGTATCCCTACATATAAATGTATACATATAAAAATAATTGTAAGATGTATGTGTAACTATATATGTATATGTATATATAAAAATTTTTTTCTTGCGATGTGTGTGTACAACAAAGTATTTAATTTGGTGTGCGTACAACTATATACATTTATTTTTTGTTTTGGTGATGTTTGTGAATACAGCACTATATAAATATATATATTAATTTGAAATATTCAATATATATTTCATCAATTTTCAGTAAGAAATCTGATAATGAATCAGATTCAGATATAAATATAACTAGCCCTTTAAATGATGAAATTAATGTCGTGACTGAGGAACAATTTGTTAAGCCTACACCAATCACACATGAAACTAGTTATAAGCTAAGTTTGGTGAATTCTCTCCCAAATAATTCAATTTCTTTACCTTTGAAATTCCCTGAGATTGCACATACTTCATCAATGGGTGATATAATGTGTATGATTGATTATAAAGGAAATAATTTGACTGAAATCGATATGAATATACTTAACCAATACACAGAAAATTTCAATGAAACACAACTTCAGCAATGTACTAATACATATCATAATTTTCATAGCCCCTTAACGAGCTTAGCACACCTTAATGAATCTGAATTTCTAGTATTGGGATACTTTAATGGAGATATTTCATACACACAATTACCTACACGTAAAGATTATTCTACAACGTATTTGGAACCATTCAGTATCCGTAGTTCACTGCTAAAGGTTGAGACTCAGGTAAGTTTTATTTTTCTTTTCAATATCATTTTTATTCCCCTATATTTGATATATATGTGCCAAATTATATCTATACTCTTGAATATATATCACATGTGTGTAAATTGACTAGAAATTTTATTCCAGAAATCCACATTTTTTGACTCCCATGATATATCACACTATATAGCATTTGAAGTGACATTCATATGATACTTTTTTTGCTTCTATAAATATATATTCAATTTAGTTTACCACATATATATATATATATATCAGAATTGTCATGCTGATACTGTAAATTCTTTGCATTATGATAAGAAACTTAATCTCTTAGTTTCTGGTTCGAGTGATCAAACTGTTCGTCTTTGGTCAGTTCAAACCTCAGGTAATTAAACATCTGAAAAATTAATCGAACAAGATTCCTATACCAAATAAACAAGTTGTTAAGGAGATTATACTTATAAATTTTCAATACACAATATTAAAGTCTAATTTGAAACATTTCTAGTAGAAATCATTTTGTTAGATGTTTGGTATTAAAAAAAATGAATTTTTATTGTCTCATTTACATAACTATGTAACAGGCCTTTCATTACTACAAGTCTTGGATGATCATTCAGATGAAATTGGATGTGTTTACACAGACAACCATCTCATTCTGTCATCATCAATTTCGGGTGACATGATTATATGGGATGAGCGGTCTCCTTCTTATCCACTGTGGTCGAATTCTTTCCCTTTCTTTGACACCAGTAATGATAGCTTAAAATGTTCATTATCAGAAAATTTGATTGTTGCTACAAGATTACCAAATCTAAATTCGAAGAATACATCAAAAAATGAACCTGGGATCATGTCTTGGGATATCAGAAGATTATCAACTGGGATTGAATCTAAGAATCAAAAATATTCAGTTTTACACACCAGCGCTCGTCCTGTTTTGATTGATGGATTAGCATACGTGGCTGTATGTAACGAAGCGGGAATGAATACGGACGGAAATAGCTCGGGTGAAGTTGAATTACTTGCCTTGGAAGGCATGCAGAAAATTAAGAAATGGCAACTAGAGTCCATCCAACAACCAGATATAGTTGCATTGTGGGACTATAAAAAAAATTACAAACACACTATAAATTTATTAATCCTTGATCGGAAAGGTCAACTAGAAATTTTGAAGTGAAATTATCGTTAAAATCACAAATTTTAAGCAATCTTAATTATATCTTGTTTTCTAAGATGTAGAACAATTGAAACTAATTTTAGAAATAAAATATTATTGGTTCAATGATGCTAAATATCTTAATGAGTATAAAAAACCCAAGATGTAAGATTGTTATTTGTTCAAATTGTGTGTTAATAACTGTATGAAAGAAAAATATAAATTGAGTTCATGATTTAGCAAACTCAAATTGCAATATCTATACATTTCTTTATAAAATAAAAAACAATGATTTATATATTAATTTCTTAATAAATCACATGATTTGAGAGTGATCTTTTTTATCATTGAAAGCAGCTTTGTGATAAAATTCCAACTTATTTCCAATCTCCGATTCAAGGTTGCTTAACTCTTGTTTCAGTTCTTTTATATTATCTAATGTGGCTAAAAAGTAACAAATTGAAATTTTGAAATATTAAGAAATGATGTGAAATTTAGAAATGTAAAACAATTAGACTGTGTAAACCTTCTCTAAGCTTTAGAGATAATGGAGATTTGGATCAAAAGTAAATTCCAATATTTAAGATTAAATATTTTTATTTATTAGTGAAAGATTGTAAGACTACGCAGCTTTTTACCTAAGTATTCATTTTCAGCTTTCCTATTCTTATTTATGTAGTAGATTCCATATATGAGTCCCTAATAAAAAATGAAAAGCCCATTACTGTTCATGCAGAGGAGTTGAGTCATGAGCAGTCAAAGTAGAAATGATGAACTAAATGTTAAATTTATTTCTTTTTATTCTAAGTCAATAACGTATGTTTTTTCCTTACCATGAAAAAAAATGGGTGAACACCTACAGCAAATGCTCCAAATAAACACGCAACCAGTGTATATAGAACTTCTTTAGTTTGATTGTTTGTTGACATGTGTTCCTTACTTCTATTCTATATGAAAGCAAATTTAAAGATGATAGTAATTGAAAATAAATCAATAAAACCATTTCTACAGTGCTTATTATTATTTTAAAAAAATAAATAGGACTTAAATGTTTATGAGGTTATTCAATCTTTGAATCTTAAAGAAATCGAGGTTTTCACCAAACAAAAAATAACTTAACCTAATCTGAACATTGTTCCATTTAATTATATGGCTTATATATACTAAATCTTACTCGGGATATTTCGAGACGAATTTCTTTAATTCTTAAAATCTCTTTCTCCAATGTTGGTTGTTCTGTTCTCCAAAATATCAGTATATCTTGTGGAATATTCTTATTCTTATGAATTGCCTTGAAAAAAATTATGCGGAATTGTATAGGAAGCATTTAAAAAGAAAGTGTGATATGAAGAATTTCTATCCCAATATGGGAGTAAAAAACTTTCATTTTGTATTGATTTTTGATATATCAAGATAGTATAGCAAACAACTTTGTTCCATATTTATTTAAAATTTATATATTAGTTATATTTTATTGTAATTTGTAGAGATCACGTCATATTAATATTTTATGTCTGTATATGTCATATTTAGTCGTAGCTAATATACAATATAACTCCTAATATTGTACTTAAAAAGTTAGATATTTATGTGAGGTGAGTGTCACAAAATAATTATATTGTCTCAAATTTCAAAATTATTTCCTATGTAAATCCTGATTTTAATCCAATGGTTTTGCAATGATCTTACCTGATCAAGTTCATACAAGTAAGAGAGGTCATAAGCTCTAGAATAAAAATTATGATCCCTCTGTGTGAATTTTGGAGAGGTTAAATGAAATATCAATGGAGTTCTTGATGGAATATTTTTGGTAGAAAGTTGTGTAAGCGTGTTTGCTGAGAAATTTCTCTTGTGATTAATAAGAAGAGACCAATGGTGTAGCTCTAAAATTGATGTTGTGTATTTATATATTATCCTTTGATAGCAATTGAAAATCCTCATCGTGACATTTTTATTTATAAGGGTTGTGCTTGAATATATGTAAAAAAAAAAACTTAATGGTTTATGTTTTTTATGTTTAATTGCATCTTTTAAGTTGAAATTTGTACCATTGTGTAATTGATTTTATGTCTTTACCCATTTGAGCAATTAAAGTTGGAGTGAGAGAATGTATATATATGTGTACGTTACAGTGTGTGTTGAATAGTGGGTAGCGTTAAGTGACATTTTCAGGTAGGCCTTGGATTATTGCGTCATTATATGTTCATCCATTTTTAGCAAAGCTATCCTCAATTGCTAGTTACTAGACAGACTTTTAAAATTTATTAACTTGTTAGGAAAATTACGCTTTTTCGCACATATCAAGCTTATTCAATCAGCAGAAGCTAAAGCTTCAAAGTTAAGAACTGTTAAATTGTTTTGTAAACTATGGAATGTCCTGAATATAAGCCAATGCTATACTTATAAAGGTTTACAGATTTGAATCAAACTGTTTGATCAATACAGCAATGATAAGTTATAATCCTTATGAAGTCCAGTTTTGAGATTCTAAATTTGGGTTTATTATATCCCTAATTTTTACTTAGAAAACCTAGCTTCAGCGCTACTTTTTCTTGGGGTTTTAATAGTTTTGAGTCTTGGATATGGCTAATTGAATTTTTACTAATATATTGTTGTAAAATCGTATTTTCTCGCTTGAAATAAGAGAAGTTTGTATTTATTTTATAAACTATCTTGCAACTAAATTAATGATAGGGGTACTCCAAGGAGACCTGTAATGAACGATTCGAGAATTGAGACAGATGAAACAATTAAAAGCACTTTATAACAATTTAGTTATTCAAACTTAATAAACTGTAGCTACCAATTAATTTCATATTGAATATTAAAATTAATAGATAAAAAAACTAATATAATTTACAAATAGATAATTTAAAAAATGGCTCAAAAGCTAAACAAAAAATAAAGAATAAATCTGTTATAATTATCCCATTTCTACAAATGAGTACAGTTTGGAATATATATAAAAATATAAAGCTAAACATATATATATATATATATATATATAAATATATACATATATATAACATCTAAATTCTCTCATTACTACGATTGATATAAAGTTATTCTTTATATATTCTGAATGCTTATGTTTTTTAAATAACATTCACTCTTTAGTAGCTTTTATATGATAACATCAACTATATATAAAAGAATTATTTTTGCTTTTCTTTTTGAGCACATGTATTCAAAAGATTAACAAATCCAAATATAGCATTTATTTTCAAAGTGCTGCTGAATTCCTTTTGTAAAAATAAAATAAATATATTTAACTTATATATGCCTAAACAATTCAGATATGTACCTTTACATGAGTAATATAAAACTTTCAAAATGCCTATAAATGAATTAATAAGGTGAATATATATTATAAAATAAATCTAATTCATTATAAAATGCTTATATATCATGTGCAGCACATATATATAATTTGTAGTGGATATAATTAATTTCACAGTGCGTATATATAATTATATACTTAGTGAATACAATTTTATTCTACAGTGCATTTATATAGTTGTGCAATGCGTTTATGTGATTTTAAAATAAATATAAATAATTTTGTAATGCATGGGTATAGATCTATAGTGAATGTAATTAATTTAAAAACAAGTATTTATAATTCTGCCATGTGTGTATATAAGTTTACAATGTTTATGTAAAAATTTAATGTGAAAATATATAAAATGTGTAAACATATTCCTACAATACATATAAATAAGCTTACGATGTGTATATATAATTTAAAAAAGTAAATATAATTTAAAAACCATTATATTAATATTTGTCTATGCATTACAAGAAATAAAATTATAATAACATCTAAAAAGTAAAATTATAGTGAGTATATTTCGCTGTCTATTTCTATACTAAAGAATATTATCATCACTAACTTTGTGTAATAATTTTTATATTAGTTTATTATGCTAACAGATTCAATGAATGTGGCTAAAATTCTTCTAGTTAGTTCCAAATCAATGCACATTATAATTTAAAGACTGTGTTAAGAATATAATATTTAAAGAAAGAAATTTGCAAAGGATTATATCTTTTGGTAATTTTATAACAACGACTTGTTTAAATCTTTTGTAAACTTTTTCATGTGATAATGATGACTTGATTATTTATTCTATATTTTTATCTCGTAATAAAATTCTATTTTATCAACTTATTTAAGTATATGATGCATAGAATTTAATGTAGTAAATATAATTTGGTTATTTTGCTTTTATTTTATTTTGTATTTTTATTATATAAGAATTTTTCTTTTTGCCATTTTATAATTAAAGAATTAAATTAAAGAACTGTATTTATAAGAAGTTTAAAGTCTTCAATAACAAGTGTATATATACATATTATATAACTTGGTGTAATAGTAACACAATCAAAAGGTAAATTAGTTCAGGTTTCAATATAGAACGATATTGATACACAAAGTTAATTACTTTTAAATACAATCTAATTAATAATATGATGTAACTCAATTTTTCAAGGGAGTTTAGATGCAAAATTTGGTTATAGTTCATAACAGTTAGGAATATAAATCTGATTGTTAATTAACACGGAAGGAAAAAGTAGATAGGATTTTTATAGCTACTGTGCAAATAGTTTAAACAAAATAGTTAAATACTGTATAATGGACAAGGTTCATAAATTATTTTAAAAAAAGGTCTATCTAATTCAGTATTATCTGCACTATTTTAATGTTATTTGATAATTATTTTTTACCCGTGTCAATTAAAAAGTGACATTTATCGAAATACTGGAGTGCATTGTCTAATAAAACTTAAATTAGCTTAGACTGATAAAAGATTATTGCATCACAGGATATTGATAAAACCCACATTAACGAAAAACTTAAAGAATTAAAAAAAAAAATCCATTAAAATGTTACAATGTGGAAATTTCTTATAAAAAAAATAGTTGTTTTAAATTCTATGATATGTTACAGAGAAAAATAGCAATAGAAAGTTTATAGGAGTGTAAAAACATTAGTTTTATAGGAGTATAATAAAAAACTAAAAAAACATAATGAGTGAAACTTATCAAATTTAAAAAACGAAAGTGCATGTGAATTAAAAGCAATTGCTTGTGAAAGTTGAAAAAATTATATGAAATAATGTGTGGACCCACAAATTAAAAAAAGAAAATATCTATATAGCTATAAAAGCGTCAATTATGTGAATTTGATAGGGATTCCAATTTATGTGCTTAATTCAATATTGACTAAATTATTCACAAATTTCCTACTTGTAAATTTGCTTATTTAATAGGCTTTAATTTTTTGTTTCAGAGTTTGTTTATAAAAATATGATGTCTATGTAGTAAATAAGTTAGATTTATATGTTAATAAATATATATTTATTTTGTTGTTCAAGAAAGCTTCGGGGATTTTAATCGATTTCTGGTTATTGAACAACAAACTAGTATAAAATTACTTTTTAAGTGTGTATGTAAACAGCTTATCATATTTTTAAAAGTCTAGCCCCTTCATTTGCTGAATTTACTAATAGCAGCTTTCAATTGGTGTTATCCTTCTCTTGGTTAATTACTTATATTACTAAACAATGAGTTGGCAAATATCTTTTTGATTTTTAAAGCGAATTAAGAGAAAGGTGCTTTAAATTTCAGCTTTATCTCAAAAAGTAGGTGGTTATTATAATAGCTATATAATTCAATAATGTTTAAACAAAATTCCTAGTAGTATTTATAATATATATGCAACAAGTTTCATATAAGCTTTCGAGTCAGATAATACTCAACTAAAAAGTGAAATCAAACAAACATAAGTGCTAAGATAGCATCTAGACATTTAAAATAATAAAAGTGCGTTCGAATTGAAAGCTTATATAGCTGTGCTGTGCAATTTAATTGCAAGTTTAAGTTACACCTAACAATTGAAAACAATCTCTGTTTTTAGTTGCAATTTTTTCAATTGGTATGCACTTACAGTAAAATTTCCTAATAACACTTTGAATAGCAATTTTTTACCAATTAAACTAATGCTTGATATTCTTTGTCAAGTTATAATGCCTCAGCTAAGCTTAAAGACACTTGAAATCAGTAGTTTGCATGCTTTTTACAGCAGTTACTACAACTCACAAATAGAAAGGTGAAATAGAATTCCACAATCTTATACGACAATAACTAAAAAAGCCTTAGGGGTATACATATAATTTTAAGCTTCTTTCCTCTATGAAAGTTGTTATGAATTCAATCATTAGTTTCTACAAAAAGTAATACACTGAATTACCACCTAATGTGCTGTCTTGGAATATTCAAAATGGCTAGCTATAGTAATACCATGAATTATAATTAAGAAATAATTAAATTATAGCTTAACTCAATTTTTTAGGTCAACAAAAAATCCCAATAGAGCAATAACATTGACATAACAAAAAAGTATAATATAATTAATTCAAGGTAGTACTACCGCACCACTCTTTCTTTCATTATATATCCTAAACATATTCGAGAAACAGATTATTATATGACATGATAAACACTAAATCAAATTTTAATGTATACAGTTTTCACTTACAAAAAATAACTACAATTAAATATTTTTCATTAACTAATTAAGGAACTGCTTTTAAAAATATACTTTTAGCAATTTATATTAGAATGTTTCCATAATGCACATTTATCTCACAAGTATAGAGCATACATGTAACATATTAGAAACCTGTGCAATTATTTCAAATTTCTAGTAGTTTTAATTTTTTACATCAATACTAATTTACATAAACTGAATTTAAAATTTTTATTTCTAATTTTTTTAAAGCTAGAATGTTGGTAACAAATAAGTATTTGGCATATACAGGCTACATTATATTTTTCGCCTCGTACATATTATATGGTATAACTTTACCATCTCCATTATTTGGCTTGGAGGGAGAATTTCCGGGATCGGAGCTGATTATACCGACATTTAATTACAATATTATAGAAGCCATTGACGTACTAGTAAAACACAGAGAATACTTTGCTGTCTTTTTGTTGTATATATTTACATACGTCATTCCAATAGGCAAGCTTTTAGTTGGATTTTTATCTTTATGGCAATTGAAGATGTTGAGATACATAAATAGATCAAGGATTCAACTTTATCAAGCTTGGAAAAATAGCTCAGAGCCAATAGAGAATTTGAAGTATGAAAACACTTTCTTCCAAAAATTAATTTATGCATTATGCTTTAAAATCAAAGCCATAGAGATTGTACGTGCTATTTCCAAATACCAGTTTGTAGATAGCTTTATGGCTATGTTTTTAGTTTCGCACTTGATGGATGTTTTTGTGGTAGTTACAATATTGAAAGGAGGCTACTATTTTTGGTCATATTGTTTATGTTCTCTTGTTGCTGCTCAAATGATCTCCCTTGGTCAGATCCCTGTAACAAAAAGTATGCTTTGGCACCATGAAACCTCAACATATACTTTTGATCCGTCTAGGTCAAACAACAATTCCAAGCATAATGAAAATGACTCTAATCTTTGGCAATTTTATATGATTTATGGTTGCCATGTCTTTACCGCTATTGTAGTACTTGGCTGTTTCATATATTTTTTCAATTCAAACATATTAATGATAAAATTACATTTATTAGATAACTGGAACTTCGCATCATCCTCGCTTAGTGGTTCACAGATTCTGCAAAACTTATTGGATTCAAGATATTTTATCAATGGATTTTTAACATATACTATATTTGTTTTAATTATTCCCCTTGTACACATGTTTGCTTACATTTCTTTACACACATATTTATTTTATAAATACATTATTTACAAAAAGCAAAACCAAGCTGAGTTTTCAAATTATACTCAACTTTTCATCAAAAAAAATGGTGCAATTCACCCTAATTTTTTATTTGGTAAAAAGGAGAACGTTAATGAACTCGATTTGTTCATGTTCAAAAATATATCATCAAAAAAAGGTCTAATGAATGCTATTTTTTTTTTTGATCACATTGGGGATTGGGCTATGATAGATGTTTTTTGTTTATCTATCATAGCAACTTGGTTTACTGCAGACTCTCTTCCTTCAGTATTACCAGAAATCCCTGCAGCTTCGGTATACAACAACTTTTATATGCTCTTTGCACATGGATTTGCAGGCTTCACTACCGTTAGAGTTCTCTCTTCTTTCAACCATCGATTGATTACTTATGTAGATGAAGATTTTGATTATTATCAGAAAACATTTAACATTTGTGACTTCAGTCATCAGTCGAAAAAACCAGCAGAAAATAAATCATATGAAGTAAATGTAGAATCTGGTAAGAATCGAAAAGTTTCTACTAGTAAAATTGTGTGCTACGATGACTTAAAGCAAATTATGAAAGAGAAACATAAATATGTTGGTTATACATCCTATACGCCATTTTTCAAATTGGTACCCACCATATTTGCTTTCTTAATAATACTCACAATTGCTATGCTTACTTTAACATTTACCATCAAGTTTGAACCACCACAATCGGAATATGCTAGCCTGTCTAAGCAGTTTACGAACTCAGGTCCGGAACTAATAGATGAAGGAATTGAATTTCTTGAGCTTAAACCTATGATTGGAAATTGTAACCCAGAATTATGGGCCAAAGAGTACAATAATTTTACATTTAATCAATGCACTCTATTTCCTATTGCTACATATAATCCCATATGTTGCTTTTCGGATCAAAATTTCTACTCACCTGGAGCCTGTGAATGTAATGACAATCCCAGCATATTGGATCCAGTATATTTAATAAATTCCGTAGTATCATCTCAACTAGGCCAAAATACGAATAGCTTATTAAATTTGATAGCTTCGTCATTACCTGGGGAGATTTTTAAGGTTTTGCCAGATCTATTTAACATTGAGTTTTATCAATTCCTAAATGTTAACAACGCTTACGGGCATTCAGCAAAATTAAACGCAGACCAGGATGGAAATATGCATTTAACCTTGACTATTTCAATTCCTTCTTTTGGTTATCATATTGGAACAAAAACTCCATTCGAAGATTTTGGTCCTCCCAACCAAGAATATTCTCCAGTTAACGGCTACGAAGTTGTTACACCATATGAAGAATTTTTAATAGGTACTGATATATTAATTACATGTGATGATAAATCGGATATTGGACCCATAACTAACATACAAATAGCTGATGTATTTTACCCTTATATCCCACTATCTTATACATATAAAGATGGGGTCTATAGCTCGGACTATCAAACATTAGAATGTCTTCTTAAAGTTATTGGGAATTATATACCCAGCTTTGCAAATTCATTTCTGCAACCCTACTTGAACAATGATGAGAAAATATTGTTAGTAAACAATAAATATTACTCCATTCTAGAACTTGTAAATTATATTTTAAATTTCAACACTGAGGACGGTATTTTCGAATGCCCCGCTAAAAATCCAAATGCAACCCCTGAGGATTTTAAAGTACCATTTGAAGATGAAATAGAAACTAATTGTGATCTAGCCTTGCAGGAGTTTGTTACAAATGTCGAAGATAATATTTTGTTATCATTGGCACTTTCTTTTGTTGGCCTGGATCTTAAAGAGATCCTAGGTCTCAACTAAATACCATTAATTTTTTCTTAGCTAACATTAGTGATGTTATTTTGATAATATACAATTTTATCCGAGAGTGTTTTTTTTATATAGTTAGATGTAATTTATAAAAGATCCATATAGAGAAATTCTCATTAATATGATAATTAAAAAATAGTTAAAATCCATTATAAATTTGATTGTTATTATATTTCATATTTCAAGTAACGAAATCTATTACAGATTGTACATGTACATTTGAGCTTATATTGCATTTTATTAGTAAGAATTGTCTCATCGGTTATGTCAACCACTTCTCGATCGGAGTTGAATATTAGATTTGTTTCTTTACTTACCTTAGCATTTTTAAAATCCAGGTTTACCGTATCTATGTTACTAGAGGTTTCTATATAATCATTACAATGAGGATTATAAGGCTTAGTCTTGATTAGTATTTTCCTATTAGGAACAATTTCTATTCTGCAAGTGTCATTGAATATAAGAGCAGAGTTACAACCTTTACAAAACAGTTGAGTTAGTGATGAGTCCCAACGTATAACGTGTCGATTTGACACTTCACGCGATATTTTGGCATAATATCTTGACAGTCCAAGGTTTTTGTTATTCACTAAAAGTGAAGCTTGTACGAGAAAATTAATACGATTGAGAATTGGGCGATCAACTTGACTACTTTTTATAGTATTTCTGCTTCTATTTGCACCGCTCACGATTGGAATAGATGAGCCTAAAGTAAAAAAGAATAGTTGAAATTTTATTTTAATCTTATTAAGAATTCGCTCGATAGCCTTACCATGATTACCTTTTATCATTTGGGTAAGATTCGCAAGTTAGTATTTCAGATTAATTTGATTGGCTAACTTAAGAATTTTATAGTAGACATCATTTTTATAAAAAAGATTAAGCTTTGAGTTAAAGTATATGTTTCATCCTTTATTATAATCACTTAAGTTTCTAAAAATGATCATAAAAGGTGTTAATAATTAGATATTATAAACTGAAACAATCAAATTTTTGATGATAATAAAGCCTTGAGGTTAAAACAATAATTGATATAATCTTAATCTTTCACTATACACAGAGAATTCAACTTAAAATTTACTTACAACTAAATCTGGTTATTATATTAGGCTTTAGGGAATTTTAATTTAAATTAGAATTACTGCTAAAATTTGCTCACTGTACGAATTCGATTGCATATCGACATAAACATCTGAGAAGTGTACTTATGGCTAGATGAAGGTTGATTTTCATTTATCATCAACTTATAATAATTAATCTGGTTGATTGAAAAAGATGAGGAATATCGAATTTATTGTCCTAACAATAAATTAAACTAATCAAATCAATAATTCAACTTTCTCAATTTATCAACAACTTGCTTGGAATAAATCACATTGAAGAATGGTTTCTTTTACCTGCAATGTGTGCCAAGATGTTGTTAAGAAAAAGGCTATAGACTCTCATTGCGCAAGAGGCAGATGTATAAATGCTTGGTTTTTTACTTGTATTGATTGTAATAAAGTATTCGAAGGATATGACTACACCAATCATTCAAGCTGTATAAGCGGTAAGTTAACATCTCCTTAACAGCGAGTAACCATCAATATTTCACAACAAAGCCCAATTAATCCTTTTAAGTTACTTAATTTAACAACTTGGCGTTATACTATTTTCAATCAACAAGTTTCTCGGATAGATTTATGCTTAAATAACCGCTTTTCAATTTTTAAAAATTGCTAAGTTATGGGATGTAGAATTAAGAAACAGACTAAATAAAATTTTGATTAATAAAATGTTAAATAGTAAGCACTCGCATTGAATTAAATAATATGTGTATGTAAATTCATCCGTTCGCTCATTACATATATATGTGTATACATAAACTATTCTTTCTTGCGCTTACACAAGCTATACTGTAGTACTAATGCCAAATATGCCTATTAATATACACAAGCAGAGTCTGATAAATACCATGGAACCCTTGCTAAAGCAAAAATTCAATCTAAAGTGTCTAATAATGAAATTTCTTATGGGATTCAATCCAATAATAGCAGTATAAACAATTCTGATAAACCGACAGATGATCAAACAGCTCATGCAATAACCCAACCTAATGATTTTCTCTCCAATGACATAAAAGTCAGTGACTTAAAATGGGAAGGCTCATGGATGAAAACAATTACAACATTACTTCGATCTACCAATAATGCGAAAATGGATTACAATGAGTTGGCTACAAAGGTCAAATCAAAATTTTAAGTTATTTTCTTCTTTTAAACCTTTATCAATTATTACATATCTCAGGTCGTAATTGCTTATCTGGACTCTAATCCTAAGAAATCTTACGATTTCAAGAAATTATACAACCTGTGTCTTTCACATGTAAATTCTAAGTATTATCACTTAGTACTTGTATAATTTAAATCAAATCAGCGAATTAGAACACATAACTATCACTATTTTTATATCCAGATTCCTGAGCAATATACCAGCGCCACAGATACCTACATCACTCTACGAGAATTGTCTTTCCAAAGGTCTGACAATTGATTTTATTTTATTTCATGGCCTTCTAATATACTGATAGGTAACACCTAATTATTTTTTTTTCTAAAAAATTTTTTCATTTCAATACTGAAAACCATCTAACTTAATTTTGAAAATCAATAAAAAAGCGAATTTTGACTAAAATAATATTTAATTTTTTTATTTAAATATGTATGCATCCTAAAGCATTTTAGAATCCGACTAAATCCAGCTCTTTTCATGAAAAAACTTTTTTTGAGTCAAATTGCTTGTTTTTAATTGTCACTGAATAAATCTAATTTGGTGCTCCACATTTTAGGGTATAATAAAATAAAAATCAGCTCAGATAAATAGGCTTCGTTTTCACAATTTGCTTAGGAAACTACAAGTTATTTATGATAAAACTAGCCTTTCATATTATTAGTCCAAATTGTCTAATTACAATCTTGTCGACTCAATTATTAAGATGTATTGGAATTCTTGACGTTTTAAAAATTTTGGTACATCAATTGTATACAAAATTACTTGGAGATTTTCTGAAATTTTCGGGATATATTTATTATTAGCTGCGTTTTTAATACAAATTTGATATACCATATATTGGATATATCAGTTGATCATGTTTTAAAATAGATTTAATACATATACATTTTATATATAAAAGCAAATTTAATTGAATGTTAGATATGTTATCCCGTTGTTATCATCACGATTAACAAGACAATTTAAATAGCCAAGACATTCTTTGTGGCAATTTTAGCTGACTACGAAAAAACGATTGTTTCATTTAGAATTTGTTGTGCAAAATCAAAATATTGAGCCGATGCGGGGTAGGTTGTTGTAGTATAAGCGTATGTGGGGAACTTAGAATCACTAGTTTTTAATCATCTATTTACACAATCGAAATCAAGAGCTTAACTAAAATTTAGGAGATATTTTAAGGTGTTACAAATAGTTATAATTGTACTACCAAACTCCTAATTTTATATTTGAATGTGGCCTAATTAGATCTGTAGTTAACCATCCAAAAGTATCAAAAGCTGAGTTATTTGACAAGACAAATTTTTTAATTATTCAGATATAAAGGGCTAAGGTATGAAGATATGAACTAAAGAGCTGATTCCATCATCAAAATTATTTTTATCTAGAAGTGACATAAAACTGCTCGTGGCAAATTATGCAATTCTTTCTAATCCTTGTTTTCAGTAGAAACTATTGATAATCTTCAAAGAATGGATACATTTATGACCTTTATGTTTTTAGCATACAAAGATCTTATCTCTTGTGGAAATGCTAATATAGTCATCACAGCTAAATTAAGTATAAATATAATTTTTCATTTTAAATTAGAAATCTTATTATTAAGTTAAATGTAGTACAAAGACTGTACACCTTTGTTGTAAGGGAGGAATCTATAGCTATGTTAGTATACAAACATATATTATACAAAAGTCGGATAGATTGTTTTTAATATAATGAGAAACAAAATACTTTGTTATATGTCCTTTGTTGCTAAGGATAGCGTTCAATTGTAATTTATGTCTTAATTTTATGCTTTTTTCTATTAACTTTTTAAAATACACTTAACTGGATCAGTCCAACTCCGCTCCGCTTCATATGAGTCTCCTGACCAGACCCTGACACTGTCAGTTGCTTTGGCAGTCAATCCAGTGGGATAATAGTGTAACGACCGCCGAATATAACTCCAGTCGTCAAGTATATACGCATAAAATATAAATTGACTTCGTCTAAATGTAAGGTAAATCAAATCCTAATAATAAATTCCTTTGGCTGAAGGAATATATTAGATATAAACATTATAAGCACAGCAAAGGGGTAAGTATAGATCGAAACATCCTCTGACATAAAAGACAATGATTCGTGGGTCTACCTACCTCCCTTGTGGGCGTCCAGGTTATTTATAGGTATAGTATAGGAACTACGTATAGGGTAATTTGAGAGCAGAAGTGGGGTAACTCGTGTAGTGGTACAGTTCTATTCTAGTTTCCACTGTTTCGTTACGGGTTTACGTGGTGAAGATGATAGGGTGTGCAGTTTCTTTAGCTATTCACGGAGTTCTAGTAACTCCTAGGTTAGCCTAACAACTAGCTCAGATCGTTCGCAGAATTCTACGGAAATCGGGAAAGCTCGTGGACTTTGCGAATCCAAGGGTTTATGAGGGAATGTTAGTTTTGTAGTTTTGGGTTAAAAAGTTAAAATAAAATGTTAAAATTTCTCTAAAAATTTCGTTAATTTCATGCACGTTAAGTCAAAAGTTTACTCAAAAGTTTGATATATATTCTTTTTTCTTGGGTAGATCTTCAGGCTATCTTTGAGTTCTACTTGCTGGGGGCAATTTTAGATAACATCATTCAGCCCATTCACGCTAAATATTATCTCACTGTTATCTTCGAGTTCGACTTATTCAGATTTGAGTGTTTTACTCGCAATTCTTACTTCAATAACTCATCTAGTGATCCTAGGTTTTATTTTCTTTATGCTGTGACTTATGGTCTAAGCCTTACGCTTCTTAGTACTAAGCACCTAGACTGTCAGAGACTCTAGTGAAGCTAAAGAATGATTCATACCACTCTTGCTGCAAGTCTAGATATGTATCATGCTGCTCCGTCTATTAGTTCCCTTTGTGGGCGTCGAAGATACTAGTAGTTTTGGGTTAGATATTGAGTTTTGGGTAATTCAAAGTGAAAGTGATGCTAGTTTACTCGAGGGCGCGGCTTTATATTAGTTTCTGGTGGTTTACTAATGTTATGCGCGGTTAAGATTACAGTGTGTGCAAATCTTCACGGTTAGGCGCGGATTTCTAGCAACTCTTAACTCAATTTCAAACTAGCGAAATTCGTGTGCGTAATAATAAGGAAATCGGGGAAGTTAGCGAACTTCGCTATCTCGGGGAATTGCGAGGGAATATAATTTAAAGAGTTCGAGTTAAAAGTTAAAATTTCTCTAAAATTTGTTATCTCTAAGGAATAAGTTTTTAAAAATTTCCTATATTTTTCTATCTTTTTTCTTGTATCCTGGCTTCTTTTCTTCGATTAATCTTTGAGTGTTCTTTTATTCTTCTTGTTGAGGGGGAATTTTGGACACACCATTTCGTCAATCTGCGCTAAAAAAATCGTTCGGGTTATCTTCGGGTATTAAGTTGTTTACGCGTTAACGTTTTATTCACCATCCTTATGGTTTTAGTTTACTTAAAGATACTAGGCTTAACTTCCTCGTGACACTACTCGTTGTCTAAGTCTAGCCTTTATTAACACTACATATCAAGGGTGTCAGATGGCCTAGTAAGATTGAAGAACTATTGCTCTTAATCTCGCCAGATATCTAGTTACGCATCAATGCAAATATTAAGGTCCTGTAGCTCAGTTGGTTAGAGCGTACGGCTAATAACCGTAAGGTCGGCGGTTCGAGACCGCTCGGGACCACTTTTTGCTAATTTTGTTATTGGAGTACACAGAACAAAATAAGAAGCTTGAATGCCACCTCAAGAGCATGAAACAGCCATTAGATTAAAGTTAATGCGATTGCAACTTCAGCAAAAATAAGAATGCTTTAGTGAGTAACTTAAGGCGAGCTCACAACCCATTAATAATTAAAGATAATTGACATAAAACTAGTAATTTTAAATTGATTCACGACTCTTAAGCACTTCAGCACGACTGCCTTGGGAAGTGATTTGTGTGTAACCTCGCTAGGTTCATAGGCATGCAGAGTGTTATCGACTGAATTGGGTTGTGTGTGCAGAATCAGCGCATAGGGATTTACAGTGAAACAATAGGGTGTGCTTCAGGGGTTGAGTAGGTTTTGGTCTTGATGTGTATGCACGT
Organism: Nephromyces sp. MM_2019; assembly: GCA_015657535.1. Classification (NCBI taxonomy): domain Eukaryota; phylum Apicomplexa; class Aconoidasida; order Nephromycida; genus Nephromyces; species Nephromyces sp. MM_2019. The sequence continues at coordinate 19,816 of JADHZB010000622.1, forward strand.
TATATGTCTGAAATGCTACTTAGTTAGGGTTAAAGGAGTCACCGAAGAGCGATGGTAAGTAAGTGGTGGCTGTAATTTTCTAGTAGTTAATTATGAAAAGGCTTTTGGAAAAAGTTTAAGTTAGATAAAAATTAATAGACTTTTGTATAAAATAGCTAAGAAACTGTTGAAAAAAATTACTCTATTTGTCCTCTTTTTTTTTGTAATCCTTTTTTACATCAAATTAATTGAAAACGGAATTTTTTAAATCAAAAAGCTTTTTCATAGTCATTGACTACCTTTTTCTCCGTATTGCATAAATGTCTTAAGTTAGTGAAATGAAAATATTGCTTGAGCTTGGTCATGGTATACTTTCTATTGTTGCTTAAGACTAGCTATTGAGGATTTAAATCACTGAGTCTGTCTAAAATTCGGTGCATCTCGCTTCTTTAGATTTAATTTAGACAAATTGCTAATGTAACCAGTAGATGATAGCAAATATTTATACTGCTGTTGAATATAAACTTCACAAAGCGATTCGTGAATTGAGCTTAGGACTGAGTCTATTATGAGCCTTAGCTAGGTTTTAGGTCGAGTAAGCTGGAATTTTTAGCTCCAAAAAACGCACCTTGTACGCGGAGTTTGTTACTAGGGGTTAATGGTAAGATAGCAATGAGTAGTTTATGTGTGGTATACTTTTATTGAACTATAGTCGTGTATTGCAAGGCTAGCTTGCTATGCTTATAGAACCAGACTAAAAGTATCCTGCTAGGAAATTTTAACGAAAACTACGTACTAAAGAGTTTCTAGGTGTTTAGGTTACTGTATATATAAGGAACAAGTGTTTAGTACTTTTAAAACTAGTTTAGAGTTTAATGATTTCCATTACTAAGGTATTGAAATGTTAGTTTCCTTAATATAAAGTTATTTCCCCAATTTTGGTACCCGAATGAATTATTTAGGATAAACAGGGCAACGTAATAGTGTCTTTAAATTTTAAGAGAGAATTCACCTTCTTTGGGTAAAACCGTGACCACCTAAGATGATCTTGTTGTACGCGCGTTTTGTGGACTCCTTACTTAAGCTCTTAGTTGTTCAGACGACTTAGCGGTACGTAGTGACAACATTTACACTACCTCATAGGCACAGTTACCAGCCCTGCCTGCTTACTCAGTCAGCAGATATAGGATTTAAGCAGGCCTGAACACAATTACCCTTAGCAAGCACTTATGGCACCTGGTTTCAAGACTTGCATCAATATATACTGCCTATCGTCAACTTCCAATTTGGTGAAGTTAGCATAGAGTTGCCGCTCCTACCTAGTGTCTACTTACATGTGGAAACAAGCCTCTTGGTTGTGGCAGCTTCCTAATTTGCAAATGTTGAGAGTATGGTAAAATATGACTATCCGAGTGGCAACATAAAATTAAAGAATTTTCAGGTCCTGTAGCTCAGTTGGTTAGAGCGTACGGCTAATAACCGTAAGGTCGGCGGTTCGAGACCGCTCGGGACCATATATGTTATTTACCTTTTAACTTTTTTGAAATTCCTTTATATTACTGAAACTAGCTGTTACCTTGATTTGAGAGATTACTTTTTATCGCTCTGTTCGATCTAATGTGTCTAATTTATAAATTGCTTAAGAAGCATTCTTGTTAGATAGAATGATGATGTTAAGAGGCTTTCTCTAAATGTGCCCTATAAGTTAAAAATATAAAATGGGTAGTGTGAGGATCGAACTCACGACCTCGGGATTATGAGACCCACGCGCTACCGGCTGCGCCAACCACCCTGTTAATCATAGTACAAATTCTATTATGATTATGAATAATTACTCACAACGTTGTGTTTATTTTATGTTTTTATCCTTGCTTCTGATAACCTCAAATAGCAAAATTAACAATAATTAATACCTTAATAATTTAATTCAAGGTAAAATTTTATTTAATAACTTTTTTATTATGATCCAACTATAGAAGACATTCTTCCCACGTCACAGACATTACACGATTCGAGTACGAGTACCCGACTCCTTTCAGCCCTTGAACCAATAATGCTAATTGCACACTGCTTTATAAAGTATAGATGCCAAATGTCAGTAAATGTACTATTACATTAGGAAAATTGTTTCTTACATATAGTGTTTACTCTTTTAAAAGCTTAAGTAAGACAGTATAAGGAATGTTTTGAGATTGTTAATTCCAATTAAACACGCACCTTAGTTTTGGTTTGATAAAATAATAACACTATAGTCTTATTCTTAGCCTTATAAGTGAGGAATAGAATACGCAATGTCATTTAATATGAGTTGGTATGAACACTTTTAGTTCGAGCTAAAATTGTATTTGACTTTATTACTACTCAGAATGATACAATTTTGTATATTTTAATAACTATAAATATTATATAATCAATAACTTTCTAATAGTTCCTTCTTTTATGTGTATATAAGATCGTATAGTACTTAGTATAATGTGACATTAAAGTTTAAACTTATAACTTTTTGAATAAAAGAAAAAGAAACAACAGGCTCATACCTATAAACCCATAAACTTGCAACCTAAGAGCTTAGGATTTTATGCGAAGTCATTCTTATTACTTTTTTGATATTTAATAAATTAACTATGCAAGTAAAGTCTAAAAAGATTGTTTATTTTTGAAATCTCGTGCTTATTATAATATTGGGTGAATTTTAGAACCTCAATTTTCTTTGAAATTTCGGCTAAAACATTGAGTCCTTATGTAATACAGTTGTTGGGTAACTTATTTATCAAACTGTTTTCTACTAATTTATTATTATCTACACATTTGACATTACTAATATTTTTTTGAATTTAAATTTGTTTGTTATTTAGGTCGCAGTCAATAACTTCAAACATGATTAAAGTGTAATTGAATGGCGCCAAAATCATAGATAATAAAATACGAGTGCGATGATTCTACCGCAGGAGATGAGAGAGTAAGGCAATAGAGCTAGTATGTTGAAGTGTAAATAGATAAAGGTGAGGATGTCAGCACTTGGAACCAATGAATAAAAAGACTTATTTTGGTTAAAATACTTAGCTATGTTTTTAGAGTATTTTGGTCATAGATCTAAACTTTTTAAGCTTAAGTTAAAATGAGTATATAGTTTCTATAAACCCTTGTTGAGCTCCTGTTTATAGGTTTTAACCCTCTAAAATTCTTTAGAGAAATGAGACTGCGTTTCAGAGAAATAATTGTTTATTTGGCAAAGGTTTCAATAGCTTATGGATATTATTAAAAAAAAAAACTCTCTGAAAGACCGCTTTATGATATACTCGTGGGTAATTAAAGTATAACTGAATTGATTCAAGTAGCATTTATTGCATAAAATTCAAAGATTACCCATAAGTACTCAAAGCTATGTTCAAAGATTAGATATCAAGAATATCGAAGATAATGATAATGTGATCACTATAAACCCAACGTTGGTGCTGGTAGAAAAAGACTAAGAGTATCAAATAACCCACACATATTTAAAAGAATTATCAATCTAGGGTATTTAAACTTGTAGATTACAATGTAAACAAAGGAGAGGAACTTTAGATAGTGTAATTAAAAGCTTAACATACCCACCTGTATGTAACTGTCCTTCTAAAAAACTTTATGTAGTGAGTTTCTTTTGGGGGTAAGATTTGTTATCAATTCAGTCAATCACAGCTGCAATGGCATGCTAACTTGCCACACTATGAATATAATTAACCACTTCAATTGTATTTAGTTCAATGACACTTCAAATAAGATAATCGAAATGTCCTAATAGTTCAGTATGATTAAATATTACCCATAAGGCTATACAAAATAAAACAACATTATTGGCAGTGTGACCGAGTGGTTAAGGTGGTAGACTAGAAATCTACTGGGCTCTGCCCGCGCAGGTTCAAATCCTGCCGCTGTCGTTTTTTAATATATTACATTTTTGTTTTGTAAAACGCTTTTTTACAGAATTTAAAACTAGTTTAAAACCAAATGTATCTTCCAATTTAGTTGATTAACAAACCACTGAGTATGCTTTGTCTCGAAAAAATTCTAGTAAACTTAGGGCTATATTTATTGGGTACACCTAACCTTTTACTAACATTACTTAACTTTAATGAAATATTTATTACATTACACTAAGAGATTACAGAATTAAGATTTCAAAGTTTATGGCCCCTCCTCCAGTGACACCCTCAATGAAAATAAAATTACAAATAGATTAACATAATTACTTTCATGACAATTTGATAATGAGATATAACCACTATGTTGGAAATTTAAACCAATTTACCCAAGCTAAACTTAAGTTGATATCAATACTTATACAACACACTATATATGAGACATCAAGCTTTCCAAATGTATAGAAATATCCAAAAAAAATTAATTAACTGTATGAAAAGTTATCATATTGATTAGTTTTAAAGGATTCAGTATAGTGAAAATATTTTAACACTTGAAACCTAAACATTATTCAACTTAAATCAAAGCTGTTTGTGATCTCTTTACACTATTATTAAATAGGTTTATTGGGTAGTTAAGGGACTTGGTCATGAAACTCAAAAATTTTATTTTAACTTTACTCCAATGCTCTTTTTTAAGCTTAGAACTTAGCTTTCAAATTATACACAGCCAACAAAGTTTAAATACAAAGAAAGCTTGGTGTTTATTAGCGGATTGATTAAGTAGACCTGATAATCCAACAATTTTTTTAAGTTACTTTGCATTAATGGAAACTTAAAACAATTGATGGGATGAACTCTAAGTTCTCAAATATTTTGGATTCTCAAAAGTTAAAATTCATGTCATAAACTGTCTAATTTTATTTTTCTATTCTGATTGAAGCTGTTTTTTATGTAGTTCAATGTGTTTGCTATAGCTATAATTTGTTGTGCTTCTGAATTATTTAAATTAGTATACAATTTTTTTACCAATTCAGAATTGTTTTCATCAGCTAGCTTTAAATTGCCTATACTAACTCTGAGTTTCCTGAATCAATGAAACTTTAATTACCTTACAGAGGAATGTAATGGAGCTGACTTGAATTTATTTTAACTGATAAGCTGGATTCATACATTTTTGCAATTTCAATTCATTTAAGTTGATTTTTTACAACTTTCCCTGAATACTCTACTAATTAAAAAGCAATTCATTAGCTAATAATTTAGATTTTGTAATTTATTGTGACATAAAGTGTATATACACTTATAAAAATGCAAGTTATTAAAATTTAGGTAAATTATTATGATATACAAATTTCAGAAAATATTTTAAAAAATTCATATTCAATTTTATTTAAAGTTTTTGTAAATTATATTAACATAAATAGTCATAACTATAAATTACATTTATCCTACATTTTACTTAGGATCATATTTATTAAAATCATATATATCACACGCTTTTTACTTAAATAGTAATTATACTAGAGATATAGTGACGGTAGAAAGTGACCACAAAACTATCAGTGATTTACACACTCACATCTCTAGCGAAATAATAAATAATTGTTATATTAGCATTACTAAATTAAAATATATAAAAAACAAAATTTGCTGCATAGGTTCAGTCATAGATATTATCACTAAACACGTATTATACTTTTCAAAAACTTAATTTAAACAGATTAACAATTAAAGGCTTCAAGCTATAACTAATTATCCGAGAACATATAATTACCAATCCTTTCACTATATTGGCAGTCCCATTTTTATTGTGTTCATCTTCTTCTTTCTCGAATTTGACCTATACCCAAACTCACATCAAGATGTCTAAGACTAATACATCCTCAGATAACACAACCAAAGCAGATGTTAACAATGCGGATGCGCCTTCTGAGCAGGAAACACCAAAATATCCATTTTTCGATGATATTTCCAAGGTGTTTACTATGATAAGCAATTCTACAACCAAAAAAGATGCTCGTTTAACCCTTAGAGCACTCAGAGAGATGCCTAAATTGAAATCCAACTACACCCCTGAACAGCATATGCTCGTTATGACAACAATTTTCTCAAATCAATCTAACTCAATATGCTTCCACCCCTCTACCACACAAATGAATGGTACTAATACTACCTCATCCAAATCAAAAGATAACAATTCTCAACGCTTTACCTCGGATTTATTATCATACCTTAGCAAGAAGGAGTTCAGTAAACCTGAAGTGGATGAAGCTATGCAAGCTGTAAGTTGAATATAATTGCATTGTGACATTGATTACTAATGAAATACTATTCCCTCTAAAAAATGAGTTCTATTTTTCCTATTCCTTTTCATAAGGCCAATACATTGATAAACATAAAATAGGATTATTTTACGTCTAATAAGTTTTCCATACTCTATGACTCTCTCCTTTAGGCGGCTAATACTTTTAAAAATCAGATGAATGAAGTATCATTTGATCATTGCTTACCTGAAATAGCCGTATATAACTGCATACTACTCCTCATCTGCTTCATGAAGGAAAAAGTTTATAATGAGGTAATAAATGAATCATATCTAACATATTTCTATGTTTCTAAGATTTTTGTCTATTCAAAATTTTCCAGGCTGTAGAATTGAGCACACAATTGATAAGTTTTATTGAACAATACAATCGGCGTTCACTTGATATGCTTAGTGCAAAGGTATACAAATTACTGACTACACTTTTATACGCATGTACACAATACTTTATATATTTAAGTTCAACTCAACAAACCTACATCTAGATACATCACAATTTTTAAAGTTTTTATATATCAATATCTATATTCACATTCACACAGATCTATACACTTTTCACACATTCCATATAAACCTAAATGCTTTATTACTTCTCAATTCAATATTAGGCATATTATTACTATTCTTGGGCATATGAAGCTACAGATAAACTTTCAGATATTAGACATTCATTATTGGCATCATATCGTAAGGCATGTTTACACCGTGATTTATATTCACAAGCAACATTACTCAATTTGATACTACGAAATTATCTGCATTACAATTTGTATGATTTGGCATTTAAATTAATAAACAAGACTAGTTATGTTGAAAACCTTTCATCAAATGCACAACATGCAAGATACTTATTTTATTTGGGTAAGATACTTGCGGTACAACTTGAATATAGTGAATCACATAACAAACTTGTTCAAGCAATTAGAAAGGCACCACAATCAACAGGTTCTGCACCTGGATTCAAATTAGCAGCTACAAAAATGGCTATAATTGTTGAATTGCTAATGGGTGATATACCTGATCGTTCAATGTTCAATCAAAAAGATCTCAGGAATGCATTACAACCTTATATGAGTATTGTTATGGCTGTCAGATCAGGTGATTTACAATCATTTTCAAATGTTATTAAAAATCATGAACAACAATTTGAAAAGGATAAGACACTCTTCCTCATTAAACGTTTACATCATAGTGTTATACGTGCTGGTCTAAGAATGATTAATTTATCTTATTCCAAGATTACTATGGATGATATTGCCAATCGCTTAGGTTTAGATAAAATGGCTGATATTGAAAGTATTATTTCAAAGGCCATATTAGATGGTGTTATTGATGCAGAAATTCATCATGAAAAACAATTTGTTGAGTTCAAAACACAAACTGATATTTATAGTACTGATGAACCCTTAAAAACATTTCACAAACGTATTGCCTTTTGCCTACAACTACACTCGGATGCTATCAAAGTAAGTTATATATATATATA
>JADHZB010000623.1:1302-22374 GCA_015657535.1 Nephromyces sp. MM_2019
CACACACCCACTACACCCTGACACCCTCACTTCACACATCCACTTCACACCACCACCCACACACACACCCACTACACCCTGACACCCTCACTTCACACATCCACTTCACACCACCACACACACACACACCCACTACACACACACACCCACACACACACACACACCTACACACACACACTATACACACATGTGTGTGTATATTTTATTAGTTCCTCAAGTCCCCTATATTTTGGAAAGAAATCGATTTCAGTCAATTTGATGGGCGGTTTACAACGTCACAATCGTCGCGTCGAATTATTTTACCGCTCGACTGTCGTGCACCCGAAATTTACAAAATTTTGAGAAATCCACGTTTTATTAATTTAAAAAAAATTACTTATCCACACATTACACATGATTCAAACATATTTCATCTGGTATGTAATACACACACACAATTATATACAATTATACGAAACTTATTATATACTCTATATACCATTATACACATTATATAAAAAAATCTTATTATATACATTATATACATTTCAATCTCTCTCTCTCTATATATATATATTATTATACACATTATATACATTTCAAACTTATTATATACTCTATATATATATTATTATACACATTATATACATTTCAATCTTATTATATACCCAATATATCATTCATTATACACATTTTACACACATATTCTAATCTTATTATATACTCTATAAATATATCATTATACACTATAGACAGAATTATATACATTACTGGTGCACATGAAACATATATATTATAAACACAATCTAGATACATATTCTATACACTATTAGATGGACATTATATGCATCTTCTACACATATTTTAAACCCATTATTTATTTTTCACACACACACAGCATACTTTTTATAAACCACACACCACACACACACACCCACCCACCCACACACACACACACACACACACACACACACACACACACACACACACACCATCTTTTTCATAAACCACATACACACACACACTATATATATATATATATTTATATTATATAGCTATCATTAAGTTGTCCAAATATTGAGGAAATAATTTTCCAAGATACAAAAGGAGGGACTGAAAGAGAGCTTAAAATTGCAGCCAAAATTTTCTTTCCAAACATTAAAAAAATTATTTTAAACACTGAAACTACCTCAACATTTTGAAATATACACACACAGACACACACACTATATATATATATATATGTAAATTTTCTTAAATAGCTACATATATATATACACATATCATATACACATATTATATATACTCCTGTTATATATACGCACATATGATATATTCACACGTATTGGATACATACACATTTGATATATATACACATTTGATATATATACACATTTGATATATATACACATTTGATATATACACACATATGATATATACACACATGATATATATACACATTTGATATATACACACATATGATATATATACATACATTGGATATATATACACATTTGATATATACACATATATGATATATATACACATTTGATATATACACACATATGATATATATACATACATTGGATATATACATATATGACATTTACACTCTCTATACATGCTCTTCACACACTTAAATCTAAATAACTTAATTATATATATATATATATATATATATACATAAATCTTCTCATATATTAAAATAAGATGTGTTTTGAATATGTATTATATACAACATTTTCATAAATTATTATTTTTTTTTGAATAAGAAGCCATTATCATATCAACTCCCTCCACCTTAACCCTTAAATACACACAAATTTAAATAAATATAATCACACTTTAACACACACACACAATACATATATATATATATAATTATAACCAAACTTTAAAAAAGAAGAGATTAAATTTTTTTTTTTTAAAAAGATACGATGCAGATTTCCAAAGTATATCACACATTATTAATCCACATCAAAAATTTCCAAAGTAAATAATATACATATACACACACACACACACACACACATGTACATTTCCAAATTAAATAATACATATATTCACACACACATATATATACATACACATTTCCAAATTAAGTAATATGCATATATATATTCACACACACACATATTACACAATTTCGAAAGTATATTATATTCATATACACATATACATACACATTTCCAAAGTATATTATACATGTATATATATATATATATGTATATCATATATATATATTTCGCCTCTATCCCACCTCCTCTTCAAAATTAAATAAAAAATACGTCAAAATTTATTAAAAAAGTGCGTTTTTGAGATCATTTTCTAACATGGTTGTTTCAATTGAATATAACAATTTCCTTACTTCTGATTCTATTGATTTTAACACGTTTGAAGATGAATTTATAAGTAATCTAAATAATAATAATTTGAGAGGAGGTGGTGCATATAATAGCCTAAACCATAGTGTGTGTGTATTTAAAAATAGAGGGGAAGTTAATAAATTTATTAATAAAAAATGGACCTCTTCTTTTGTTAAATAAATTGTCGAACAAATACACATTGAAATTAACATCTGTACTGTCCAACTTGGCATATCTAACATATTGCTTATCGCCAATGTCTATATTTGTGTGTGTAGATGTGTGTGTAGTACGTGTGTGTAGTATGTGTGTAGATGTGTGTGTAGTATGTGTGTGTAGTATGTGTGTAGATTTGTGTGTGTAGATTTGTGTAGTATGTGTGTGTAGTGTGTGTGTAGATTTGTGTGTGTAGATTTGTGTAGTATGTGTGTGTAGTGTGTGTGTAGATTTGTGTAGTATGTGTGTGTATGTAGTGTATGTGTTGTGTTATGTGTGTGCAGTACATGTGTATAGTGTGTGTGTGTAGTATGTGTGTAGAAATCTGTGCGTTATGTGTGTGCAGTATATATGTGCAGAAATCTGTGTGTTATGTGTGTGCAATATATGTGTATAGTGTGTGTGTGTATTATCTGTGTAGAGTATGTGTGTGTAGTAAGTTTGTGTAGATATCTGTATATCATGTGTGTGTAGTGTGTATGAAGATTTATGTATATGTGTGTAACTATCTATGTAGGGTATATCATGGATGTATTGAGTGTGAAATGGTCTGTGTGTGTGTGAATGTGTATAAGATATTCTAAAGTAAATTCAAGAATGTGTATTATATATCATTTCTTACAGGTGTAGAGGCAATTTCTAAGATAGGTGTCCAGTTTGTTTTATACACACCAAACCAAAGGTTATCAATTTCGTGTGTGTGTAAACGTCGTTGATTATTAACAGCACTAAAACTCACCCACTGTTGTGCACCTTTTGGCCGTATCATTAAACTATCTTGTTTCGGTTCTCCATATATTACACACATTTTTGGGTGTGTGTGTGTGTGTAAAGTAAATTCCCAGTCTTTGTAAATACTAAAGGGTCCACTGGGTGTATCTGGTAGATGCTAAATGTACACAGTTGAGATGTGTATAAGGTGTGATATATTTACATACATGTATATATGTAAATAAAATTTGTGTGTGTGTCTGTGTGTATTTGTATGTTTATGTGTGTGTGTATGTGTGTGTGTGTTGGTTGTGTATGTTTGGGTGTATTGGTTGTATGTGTGGGTGTGTATTGATTGTGTGTGTGTGTGAAAATGGGTGTGTGGGATTGTGTGTATGTGTATATATACTTGGTCAGAAGTCTTGTTGTGTGTATGTTTGAATAATTGTTCTAAGTTTTGGTGTGCAGATAAGAACTGTTGAGTTGTCCACATTACTGCTTCACGTTTCTGGTTAGGTGTGAGTTCTTCTAATGGGTTATATACATCTGTGTGATTTGTAAGGTGTGTATGATTGTTTGTAGATGTGTGCACATCTGTTTGATTTATAAGGTGTGTGTATGATGTCTGTGAGTGTGTGTAAATGTCTGCAGGACGCTTATATTGATTATTGGGTGAATTGTTGATGTGCGTAGAGGGATGAGTGGGGGATTCATATGTGTGTGTGTGCACACCCAATTTCTGGTGTAGTATGTGTGGGTTAAAATGTGTAATGAGTAACCCAGTTAAGGCCTCTGTTGTTGTTAAGTTGAGGGAGAGTGATAGCCTATTAAGTTCACACACATCCAAATATGTATCAGGCAGTAGAAGTTGAGTTATTGGGGGGATAGGTATATCTGTAGTACTTAATTGAATAGTAGAAGAAGTAGGGAGTGTGTGTGTAGAGTATGGGAGCAAGTAATAACGTATGGGTGTGAGTTGTGGAGGGATATGTGAGTAGTGTGTAGCATGTGTTGAGTTGAGATATATCCATTTTGTAATCAAGCAAAATGTGTATGTTATCACACACATGTGTGTGTAACGTTTATATAGGCTATGGGCCATTATTTGATATATAAATCGGAAATGGATTGCTCTTTGTATTGGTATATGTTTGAGATATACAATGGAAAATTCATGTTAAGAAGACTTCTATATGTATGTGTGGAATGTGTGTGTGAATGTGTTATGTTTGGAGTGTGTCTATGTGAATGTTATGTTTGAAATGTGAGTTTTATGTTTGGAATATGTGTGTGTATGTTTTATGATTAAAGTATGTGCGTGCTTGTGTTTTATGTTTGGAGTGTCTGTGTGTGTGTGTTTATAATGCTTAGAGTTTGTGTGTGTTATGTTTGGAGTGTTTGTATATTTTAGGTAATGTCGTGTTCATTTGTTGTTTGTAATACACTGTACTATGAGTATTGTGCATTATATGATGTGTATGGGTCTATATGTTATTTAGTGTGTCTGTGTATATATGTTTTGTAGTGTGTTAGCTTATATGTGGTCTATAAAAACATACATTTGTGGATATATTAAATATGCTTATGTGTGGGTGTGTATGTTATATAATGTGTCATAATTTTATTATATTTGGTATTTAATTTTAGTTCTTTATTAAATAATCGAGTTCAGTAAATAGATGTGTGTAACTGTATCCATAATTATACTTGTTTATATTTATAATTCATACATCTTTCTCAAAACATATATAGTGTATGTGCTTCTGTAATATACTTAAATAGTTTATCATCTTTATATGATAGTGTGTGTTAAAATATCTTTTTAAAATTCAAATGATTTTGTAAAGTTTAAAATTTCACATTTTGGTATGAAAATTTCAATAATTTACGTATTTTGAAGATAGTTAAATTATTTTATATAATGATTTTTTTATAATTAATATTTTAGATAAAAATGTGTGTGTATTGTGTGTGTGTTTACAATGAGTTTGTTGTATGTTTATTTGTGAATATTTGTGTCTTTTTGTGAAGTTATGTGTGTGAATTAACGTATTTTTGTTTGTAAATTTATAAGTTTATAGGTATGAATTTACGTATGTGTATATACTATCTAAAAATTGTGGAATATTAGATAAAAAAAATAGAGGGGAAAAGGAAATTATAAAAAGTTTATTTAATAAAAATAAATATAAGTTACAATTCAAACATTTGTTGAAAATTTGGTGGAAACTTTTTTTACTTTTATACTAGTACTTCTACTGTTTGTGTATGTGTTATGAAGTGTGTTGTGTGTGTGTTGTATAAATTGGCATTTTTTAGTGTGAATATACGTTATGTGTGTGTGTTATTTCCTTTCCTAACAATTTGTATATAACGTATAGTGTTTATATATTTCAAGCTGGAATCAATTTGATCGCATAAATAAAAAAATTTAATGAGTGGTATAAAATATTACCTAAAATAATATGTTATATATATATATATATAAAAGCATGAGATGCATATATCAAATACTTTTTCAATAGTCTAACATATGTGTATTTGAAAAGGTAGTGTGTGTGTGTGTTTGTGTTTCCACGTATATCTAAAGAGTGCTTGAAAATCTATATGTCAAAAAGTGAGTGTGTGTGTCTACCACATATATTTAGAAAGGGTGAACTTATGATTATTCAAAATATGAGTGTGTATATCCACATATATTTAGAAAAAGGTGTTTTTCTAATAATTCAAAAAGGGTGTGTGTGTAAATATATATATATCTAAAGGGTGTTTGCGGTTTTTACACGCCATTGAAAAATAGTACAAACATCTCATCAGAAATTATGAGATTTATATGATTGAAATTTTAATTCATACAAATACAGAGTTCCGCATATCAACTAAAGCTATCAATATTACACACATCCAAACACTTCAATTATGCCAATAATATGATACATTAGAAATCGGAAAGTCGATCATTATTAATACTTCCCATTATATACCATTGAGGGGGCATGAATTGTGTATGATAGGAATAACCTTTGTAACTTATACCTTTTAAGTATATTTGATACAGAATTACACACAAAACTAAGGTAAGTGTGAGAAATGTGTATTTAAGGTATGGTGAACCAAAAGACTTCCTACTAAAATGAGGTAAATATAATAGTAAGACACCAAAAGATACAGTGGTCAGAGACATCAATATACCTTCAATTAATGTTTGTGTACGTAATGAAGGTATAAAGAATATTATTTTATATTCATTAAAAGTGAAAATAGGGGAGCCGTGTTGTAAGCAATTAAAGAAACCAGAAATACTAAACGCAAAGGCAATTAGTCCTCCAATAGTTATAATACGTGGGTATTTCACAAGAATATAAGATATATTTAAAAGTAATTTGAGTGCAAAAAGGATGACTGCAAATATTATGGCTACCCTTGTAATAGGAATTTTTTGTTCTTGTGAGTTAATTACATCTACATTAAATTCGCTCTTCATCCATCTCAGCATGTAATTTAACAAGACATTGACATTTTTATTATTTACAATTATGTCATTATGTAATGTATAATCTGGACTAATGGTAATTAAAGGTGGGTTCTTTTTTTTTTCAGTTAACCCTTGATAAGTTAGATGACACAGGCTAGGAATTGATTTCATACCATGCATTTGACCTATAGATGGTGTCACGAATAAATCAGCTATAAAAAAATGTATATCTAATCTGTCTTTGAACTGTGTTGTATAATCCTTAGCCATTCTGAAGAAGGCTTCATTAATGATAGTACAAATTGGACACTTTTCTGGATCAAGTGTACTGTATAGTATCACTATATTCTCCGAATTTGTTTTGTTTAATACCACATCTATATAATTAAATTTATCAACGAGGCGTATAGGGTAGTAATCTTTAAGATACGGAATTTGATCAAATGCCTGTGTGTAAAAAATAAAGAGTGTTGATAATAGAGATAGCTTAAGGGGACCAAGCATAGTGTTGGTGTGTGGAGGAAAATAGAGGGTGAGGTAGGGGGGAAATAAGAGGCTTAGGCGGGGGGAGAGAGAGTTGTAGGGGTGTGCAGGTGTGCCCGAATGCTGATATGTTGGAAATGTGTATAGGTGTATATGCTTGTAGCTTTTGGGGGATCAGAGTCAGTATGTGATGATTAGAATTATGTATATGTGTATGTATGTGATACTTAGGAATTTATGAAGGTTATATTTAAGTAATAATGTATTGGAGGTGGGTGTTTATGTGAATGTATGTCAAAGGTTTTTGTGTGTGTATGTAATTAGAAATGTATATTTGCTTGATGTTTTGGAGGTGTGTATATAACTCTGTATGGGAAATATGTATATGGGGATATGTGATAGAATATGTAAAAGATCTATGTGTGTATTGTAGTTATGTATTGGGGATGTGTGTATTGTAGTCGTGTGTTGAGTATATGTGTTGTAGTTATGTATTGGGAATGTGTGTATTTCTGACAAGAATTTGAAAAAAAAAGTTTAACAAGTGAAGGAAAATTGTAACCAGCTTAAAAAATGTGCAGGGTTTGTTTTAGAAATTGATAACATTAAGACTTAAAATTCAATAAATAAATGGTATAGCGTGTATGTGTATATAATTTCACCACTACAATAGAAAACAGTTCCCTAGCATAGCTAAAAGCAAGTTAATCGAAATTAAGAAAAGTGTATATACACTTAACCCAAAAACATTCTAGTAGAAGTATAACTTGAAATGTTTCGTTAAAATTAAATTATGTTTGTCAAATTAAGTGATGCTTTTCAAATTAAATTATATTTTGCTAAATTACGTTAAAACTAGCAGTGTTGATTAAAAATTAAACTAAGGTTAGAACATAATTTAGATTTCAATATAACTTTAAACTAAAGTTCTTACTTAAACAAAAAAAGTATAGTTACTCTGAAAATTTGGAAAAATTAAACATGTAATGTTAGAAATTTTAAACTTTTTTTTGTCAAGAGAAATCAATAAAAATTTATAAGTAATTTGAATAGCAATCATTCAGATTATTTCATTAACGCAATTAGAATTCCAAATAATTTATACACATGCCTTAAGAACATATATTTACGCATATATGTTGCATACACAAATCTACAAACAAATTTTTCAAACAAAGGATGGTATATTTGTTCCACGCATATAACTACAAATATTTGCGATGGAATTGAAAAATTATTATTTTGTTATGGTTTAGATGTATTCTTTTTAATTCATTATATTTGTAATTTAATTTGTGTATCAATTATTTTTATTTAAAGAGTATATAATTTGATTTATTCATTGGATTACATATATTTATTATATATAAATAATTTCTTTTTATTACTAAAATATATATATATGTAAATATATGTGTGTATGGATAGCTTAAATGAAAATTTGACATCAAAAGTAGAATTGTGAGTATAATGTTATGTATCTATAATTACATGTGTATACAATAATTTGTTTGTGAAATTATTTGGGTCTAGAGAAATTTAGGAGTACTATATAATAATTCTGTGTAAGCTAGATCCATTAGTTCAAATGAGTATACTTAAATATAATTTATTTATTAGAAATAGTTATTTTTTTCAAATCCAAAGTATGTTTTTCACATGTGTGTAAATATTTATATGTATAAATAATTATACTATTTATATTTAAATAAAATAGTTATTGTGCCAATGGGTGTAAATTTAAAAATAAAACGTGTTATAATTTTAGCTTGGAAATTAATATTATATTTACACACATGGTCATCTATAAGTATTTTAAAATATATAAATGCTTTTGTGATTTCTCAAAATGTTGAGATTCTCCATTTATATATTTAGGTGTGTGTGTCTATATATGCGATTCCTCAAAATATGTGCTCAGTTGAGCTCATTTACTTGCGTGAGTATATCCAAGGATTTGAGTGTTTAGTGTGTGTACAGTAAGGAAGATAGTTGATAAAGATAGTAAGCTTGAGATTGTTGTTGTTTTCCGTTATATGTTTAACTGTAATGAAATGTATATATTATGTAAAGTTGTATGTTGTGTGTATAGTTAGCATTATATATAATATGTGCGTATGTAAAACTACCTGTATATGTAGCATTATGTAATGCTTATGTGTCTAACCTTATATAGTGTGTGTGTTTATAGCAATGTATGTAGTCCAAATATTTAGCATTATATATTGTGTGTATGTGAAGGAATCATAGATGGTGTAAATAGTGTGTATGTGTTGAAAGTTATACAAAGTGTATGCCTAGGTAAAATTTAAACAGAATGAAAAGTCTGGAGATGTAAATTGATATACAAAAAGTGATGTATTAAAGTATAATAGTAATTAAGATGTGTGCGTGTATAAAAAATAATATATAAAATTATGAAATTTTGTACCCAAATATTTATATTACCTAAAGTATGTAGGAGTAAAAATTAATTCATTTATGTTGGTTTAGAAATTTATAGGCTAAGTTCCTACTTTCCTTATCAGTGTTTAAAATATCCTGTAAATTGAAAAATGTACATAGTTTTTATAAAGACTATATATAACTGATATAAGATATTCAACACTCACAAAATAATACATATACACATAAACACACGTACATACATCACATTACATTAGGTAATAACCATGTCATAAGCTTTCCATCCCATTTCTTTCACATATATGTACATACACATACATACACACAAGCACAAACTAATTAATGTAAATTTACCTCTAATGATAAATTGTTAGATTTGTGTGTGTGTTTTTCTAATACATGTTCCCAAACGTGTGGCATATCAATAAAATCAATTTTATTCTTCCTAAATAACTCAACCGCTACTTCATTGGCCGCGTTGAGTGCGGCTGGGGCCGTTCCCCCCAAACGACCGGCGGAGTAGGCCAATGAAATTGAAGGGTATTTTTCACTGTGTGTGTAAAATAAATAAAAATTAGAGAAAATGTGTGTGTGTGTAAACTAAATATAAATCATTGAGAGGAGTGTAAAACATGTGTGTATAAACAAAATATAAATTATTGAAAGGAGTGTGAAAAGTGTGTTTGCGTGTAAACTGAAAATGAATCAGATATGTGTGTAAAATGTATGTATAAGTTTATTTATCATGTCCATTAGAAGTGAGATAAGGTATGCATAGTGAGTAAATTTATTCCATGCTAATTATGAATATAAAAAAGCATAAAGTGTAGGCGTTTGCTATATCAACTAAGATATATACAAAGTGTGTGGATTTATTAGGATAAATTTTCATCGACCATGTTTGTGTGGTGGTTTCTAATATATTTTAATTAATATAAGACATATTACTCATGTGATATATTAAATAAAATTATTTCAAATATGTACATATATATATATGTAACATTGTGTGTAAACTTACTAATCAGGTGTGAGGAATTCAAGAGGTCGACTTTTGGTTAGGTCAAGTGATGGTAATGATGTTCTTTAAACGAATACACATATGAAATTTAATTTGTGTGTAAATGTGTGAGTAATACATGTGTATGTAATGTATGTTTGTATGTTTATAAGTTTTTAGTATGAATTGTGTATATTCTATAAGCTTGGAGTGTGCATATGATATTATTTTGTATATACAAATTTCTCACACACAATACATATGAATGTAAAAGCATACATAATTTTATACATTAAATAAACATAGTTTTTTCACATAGATACTCATACGTATTTATATATATACATATATAAGTACACATAATATATTTTACATACACACACACATAAACGCACATATATATATATATATATGTATATATTCACATACACTTACACACACGCACATATATATAATAAATATACGTATATTTTTACACATATATATAATAAATATACGTATATTTTTACACATATATACATATGTGTGTGTGTACAATTTAAAACATACGGTATTCGATGGGGCCAAGATAAAGAATATAATAAGGGTAACCTCATATCTGGCTTACCCATTTGGGCAATAACCGATGAGTCAGAAAATTCAACCATCGAGTGTATTATACTTTGTGGGTGTATAACAATGTCAATTTTATCATAATGCACACCAAATAAATAATGAGCTTCTATAACCTCTAAACCCTAGTTTGTATATATATAAATGTGTGTGTGTGTGAAGGTATTATTTAGGTGAGGATGAGGAGGGTTGGAGGTATATACATATATTTATATATATATGTGTGTGTGTGTGAAGGTTTTATTTAGATGTGGGATGAGGTGGTAAGAGGTATGAATATAGATAGATGATTACGTAGATGTGTGTGTAAGACTTTTTTAGATGTGGGATAAGGGAGGGTTGGTGTATATATAGATAGTTATATAGATTTAGGTGTAAGTACTTTTATTTGAAATGTTTAAATGTGTGAAGCTAGTAATGTGTATGCGTTTGTAAATAGTACGCATATAATTATTTCGAATATAAATAAATATATTAAAGTGTGAAAATATATTGTTAAATAGTATTAATGTAATCATACATGATAAACCAATATATATAAACACATTGTGTGTGTTATACCTTATTCATCATTGTAGCAGAATCTATAGTTATTTTTGCTCCCATTGACCAATTAGGCTAAGTTTTAATAACACAAAAATATTACACATACATAATTTATATTTATGTTATACAGCCTAAGTTATGTAATGGGTTACAATTTTGTGTGTAACTTTTCTCTCTCTCTTTATATATATATAGTATAGGTTCAAATTACATAATCAAAATCATCTATACAATTACACACATAGATATATTTATAAATCAATCAATTCACAAATATATCTATAAACCAAAACACATATATATAAATAAATTGAAATAAACTCTCCTCCATATACATTTAAATTTACATTAAAATATCCAAAATTCTACTATAATCGTACACACAAACATATATATATATATATTATCCCAAAGAATACTACACATACAACACACACAACATACACACACACACAGATATACAGACATACATGTGTAAGTGCATCATTTAATTGCACACTACTCATATATTGAACAGGCCATGTACGGAAGGCCCCCCCTGACGCTGTCAAAATTAAACGTTTTATCGAATTTTTTGAATTGCCTTGTACACATTGAAATATTGCTGAGTGTTCAGAGTCCGCTGGTATAATATTTACTTTGTGTTTCTTTAATAAATCTAGTATAATAGGGCCTATAAAATTATATATAAAATGCGTGTGTGTGTATGTATAGGTGTGTGTATGTGGGAGGGGGGTTTGGATAGGTGTTTAGGGGGGTGTGTGTGTAGGTATATGTATTTGGGTAAGTGTATGGAAATGGGTTAGGATATAATATATATATATATATATATATATATATATGTATGTAGTATATATACCTGCTGAATGTATGTATAAACTCCCCTTCCTTCCTTCTCCCAAAAAGGAGATATATATATGTGTGTTTGTGTGTGTGTGTGTATGTGTGTATATATCGTATATATACCTGCTGAATGTGTGTATAAATTTCTATTGCTCTCTCCCCCCAATATATATATATATATATATGTGTGTGTGTGTATTTATAGTATATATACCTGCAGAAACAAGTGTTTCTTTGTTGGCTAAGGCTATTTGTTTACCACTTTCAATAGCCCTAATTGTTGGTAATAAACCTGCACACCCAACTATACCACTTACGACAACATTAGCCTCATTAAATTTGGCTACTTCAGCAACACCTTCTTCACCCTTAACTATTTGTGTGTGTGTTATGCCTAAGATGTATTATATAGAGGTGTGTGTGAGTGTATGTGTGTTGTGATTAGGTGTTGGTGGATGTGTATGTAATGTGGTTAGGTGTTGGTGGATGTGTGTGATAAAATTAGGGGTAAGTGGATGTGTGTGAGTTATAATTAGGTGTTGGTGAATGTGTGAGTTATAATTAGGTTTTGGTGTATCTATTGATAT
The DNA here is from genome assembly GCA_015657535.1 of Nephromyces sp. MM_2019. Lineage (NCBI taxonomy): Eukaryota > Apicomplexa > Aconoidasida > Nephromycida > Nephromyces > Nephromyces sp. MM_2019. The sequence goes on from JADHZB010000623.1 coordinate 14,527, forward strand.
TTATGGAGTGAATATACATATATATGTTGATATATATCTGTGTGTATGTGTATTTATTAAGGTGTGTAATGAGTGTGTATATAAAAATTATTTATTTTAACCCAATTCTTTTAGTTTCTCCAATAGTTCATTATATTTGGATGTGTCGGCTAGGGCTGCAATTTTTGGGCTTTAAAAAACAATTGTACATACATAAGTACATTTATATACATAAAAATATATATGTGTGTATGTGTTCGTTTGTATGTGTGTGTGCATGTTTGTGTGTATGTGTATATGTAAGTTTGTATATATGTGTGTTTGCATTCAAGTGTGTATGCAAGTGTGTGCATTCAAGTGTGTATGCAAGTGTGTGCATTCAAGTGTGTATGCAAGTGTGTATACATGTGTGTGTATGTACATATGTGTACATATGTGAGTGAGTAGGCATGTTTGAGAGTGTGTGTTTGTATAGATATAACTTGAATTGCTTAATTTGTTGAGCAAATAAATCAACATTTGACCCAGCAGATAAACCAACCACCCTAAATTTATTAGGTGTTTCAGATATGATTTCGAGAGTTTGTTTGCCTATACTACCAGTAGAACCTATTGTAGAATATGTGTGTAACAAATTATAGCTTAAATATGATTAATTAAATGTATCTACACGTTACTGATAATGTCTAAGTGTTATATCCATAAAGGGAACTCAGTGTGACAACACACCAAATATCATAAACACACAAGCACACACACATATATATATAAAGATGGCCATATATTGAAAAGAAAATAGGATGCAAACTTGTATAGATGTATATATATTTGAGTGTGTGTGTCTGCTTATATATATATATATGTATATATGAGCGTGTGTGTTTATATGAGTAAATATATATGTGTATATATAGTGTATAAGTATCTCTATAGAGTGTGTATATCTGAACTTACCCAATATAGATACCCCTCTCGGTTCATTCATAGGTATAGAATGACTGAGAATGTTAACGTGTGTAACTTATATTGCATTACTTTCATACACAAAGTTAATAATGAATACACACATATACACATTGTATATACAACATTTACCTGGAAACTATCAAACATGCACACGTAAATCACTATACACTTGAAATATAAATATTCACACACACACACACTATGTATATGTTCACACACAATTATATCATAATATATGAATCATGTACACACATGTATAATTACATATACATCAACATTTAGGCATACATACGTGGGTGTCATAACATATAAGTACACATATATACACATATATATATATATATATATAGCACGAAGCATAAAGATAAATACAACTACAGCACTTAAGTGTTAACAAATTGTTAAACATTATATAATCAAATTTGTGTGTGTAAATATATGTGTGTGTGAGAGAGTTTCCTTGCGTGTCTAAATTTGTGTGCACTTTTTAATTTGTATAAGTGTGGGTATACATGAAAAGATGTATGTGTGTAAGGAGGTGTGTAAGCGTGAATATAGGTATGTGTGTATATGTGTGTGAATGTTTGAATATATGTGTGTATGTAGGTATATATGTGCATGTATGTATGAATATGTGTGTATGTATAAATTGTGTGTGTATAAATTTGTGTGTAAACAAAATACCTTGAGTCAATTTTGGGTGTTGGGATAGCATAGGGTAATTCATTATTTGTAGATGATGCCAAGGAGTTGAGATTAAGTTGTTTATAAGTGTCTAAGACATTTAAAAATTTATATAATTTTATACATAGAATCAGGCTTAATATTAATCAATATACACACACATTACACATACACATTACACATACACACAAACACATAGACACTCTAACACATAGATACACAAACACAAAATGACAGACACAATATACACAAACAAACACAAAATACATACTCACACATTTCAAATACAGAAACACATACATACATACACACATACACATACATACAAATATATAAATATACAAACGCACATAAAGATATATATATATATACACACACACATACACACACAAAACGATAGTTTGAAGTTTAAGTTAAGTTAAATGTATTGCTAAATAGACCAAGTATATTAGTAATTCTTTAAGAAGCTATATACATCTATATATATATATATATTTGTGTGTGTGTGTGTAGATGTGTGTGTGTGTGTGTGTATGTGTGTGTGTGGGGTGTGTATGTATGTTTGTAAACATTTGAATATGCTTATATATGCGTGTGTATGTGTCTATCTAGCTAAAATTATATTTATATATATATATATATCTAAGTGTGTGTGTAAAAGAATGTTTAATGGTTTTGGGTTATTATTGAAAGTGTGTATCATATCCTAGAGAAAATTTGTCTATGTTTTAATTAGTGTGTCATGTTTAAAAGTGTGTATATATACATGTATCCATGTGTGTATATACGTTTGAAATTTGATTTGTATATACTATAATGTGTGTATTAGTATATATATACCACAATATGTGTATTAGTGTGTGTATACCAAAATAATTACATCAGTGTGTACGCATTATAGTATATGATTTAGTGTGTAGATGTGTAAATTGAATAAAATTTTACTTAGAGTAGGCTTGAAGGCTGATATATGGGAGTTAGAATTAATTAACAGGCAAAGTAGCCAAATAAGCACCATCAATCTCATCCCTAATAAGAATCAGTTGTGTGTGTGTGTGTGTGTGTATATGTGTATATATGTGTGTGTGTGTGTATATGTGTATGTGTGTGTGTATGTTTTTGAGTGTACGTGTGTGTGTATATGTTTATGTATGTGCGTATGTGTGTGTGTGTGTGTGTGTGTGTGTGATGTTTATTCATCTTCAATCAAACATTATACATATGTGTGTAAATCGACAAGCTTATCAAAATCATGATATTAAAAAAAGGTGTGCAAAGGCACTATCCTTCTTGGCCTTAAATACTGTGTGTGATTCAATGCATTAATTAGTATGTGTGTATATTTATTTCCATGTATTAATAAGTGTGTGGATGTGTATATGCCACCATTTTAATAGATGTATATGTTTGCAAATATTTCCATATGTTAAATGGTGTTTGTGTACATATGTCAACGTGTTCATTAGTGTACATCTGTGTAAATATTCTCATGTATTAATTTGTGTGTCTATAAAAATTATTTGAGTGTGTGTGTACAGTTACCTTATTAAAGTTGATAAGCTGTAAAATTCATGTATTAGTTTGTGTATGCTTGCCAAGAATTAATTACTAGAGATATTTGACTATTGTGTGTAATATATGCCTATGTGTGTTGATGTGTGTGTTGTGTAACTTTGTGTGTTTGTTAATTGGTTATTACCTATCGTATATATAGTTCTAGGTATATAGTATGTTACTTTGTGTGTAGTTTACAATTCTTCGTGTGTGTGTGGGAACTTTAATAGTCTTGCAGTTATAGAGTATGTGTGTGTATGTATAGCCAAAATATTGATAGAAGTGGGATATATATAATCAGAGTTTGTATATGTATAAGGGTGTGTACATGTGTGTGTGTGTGTGTATAGGTACTTGGATGTTGGGGTGTGTGTATGTGTCTGAACGTGTGTATAGAAGTTTGGGTGTGCATGTGTATCTGGTAAGGTTTATGGGTGTATACAGTGTGTGGTGGTTTCCGTGTATGTGTGTAAGAATTTGTTAGTAGGTGTGTCTATGTAGGTATGTGTATATATATGATTTGAGGATTTAGTTAGTGTGTGTAAGATCTATATTAAGTAATTTTTATATGTAAGAGTTATAGCTTTTTGTTAGTAAGTATTGATGAGATAGTTGATGATTATATACTGTTTATTTATAATGTATTTCATATCATGGTTGACTTAGGTGTGTAGACTTATTGTGAATATAATTGCTCAATAAGATGTGTAGCTCTGAATATAATTTAGAATTGTTACATGTACGAGTTTGTATACATATATGTGTATTTGTGTTTGTTGGGGTATGTGTTCAAATATAGATATTTATGTGTGTATGTGTATCTAGAAACGTGTATTTATATATATGTTTATGTATATGTGTGTCTGTGGGCACATGTGTTTGCTTAAAGGTATGCATTCATGTGTGTATGTATATGTATGTTTGTGCTTTGAATGGGCTTACATATATGATTAAACAGATGTGTTTGTATAAATATATATATATATGCATATATTTGTTTATGTATATGTGCTAAATTCTAGGCCTGAGTATGTTTATAAACAGGCTGTTATTTGTCTATATATATACGTCTGTGTGGCTATAGGTGTATGTGTACATGCAATGAATGTGTGATTATAGTGATTACATAGTTTGAGCAGAGTTGGGTAAGCCCTTATTTATTTATCTTACAGTTTAAGCAAATTTTTTATATTGTTAAGTACTTATATGTTCATAATACATACTTAAAACTGAGAGCTTCATTTCAATAATAGTTGAAACTATTTACACACACACATTACAAGTTACACACACTAATACCAACACATACAACAACAATACCACACACGAAACAATGAATCATTATATATCATAATAAAGTTATAAAAAACAATCACCCGGCAAACACACTCTGTAATACCCTCACATACACGATAAATTTCACACAAATACCTTAACATAAATCTAACCCTAACACACATACACAAATTTTACCAACACCTGGGACAATTATCACCAGATCAATGAATCATACTCACACACCAAATCATACGCACAGAGCAACAGACCACACACGCACACTAAAAAGTCATATACTCACACACTAACAAACATTTACCCATATATTACACTAACAAATCATATACTTACATATTACACTAACAAATCATATATTTACATATTACACTAACAAATCATATATTTACATATTACACTAACAAATCATATATTTACATATTACACTAACAACTCATATATTTACATATTATCATACGGACAAATTCGCACAATATCGGCTCACATCCCGAATGTAGTGATGAACTACAATCTACATTGTAATATGATATTACGTGTATTTACAAATCTACCCTATCACACACATTATAGCTTACACACTTATCAATCAGTCTATATAACTTAGCTATCTCAACCTTTTACACACACCCTAACAAACATGATTACAAAAATACATACACTACAATCAAAACCAACTATACAATACATGCTTGAAGTATACCCTAGGATTCACATTTAGTTATACACACATTATATACTTATAAAACACAAACTATATAGTACACACTTAAAGTATACTACAAGATACACATTTAATTATAAATACACATCAACCTCATATTTATAAACATAAGGAAATCCTATAGACATGTTTACAATTAACATAATTAAGTAATATATAAATTAGTATATACTTGATACACACACCTACATTATATATATATATATATATATATATATATAAACATATATGCGCGTTACACACATCAACTAACCGATAATAATAAACACAAACAAACTATACATATTTAAATAAACACAAGGTGTATACATCTACTCAAAACAATTATACTTATTTACACTATACAACATATACATATATATATCATGTATACATATACACACACTTCTTAAAACCTTTTTAAGGGTGTAAGTATGGGATATATATATAATTATATATAAGCTACAAGTGTGTCGGTTTGTGTGTGTGTGTGCAAATAATTCAACAGATGACAAAAATAATTTCATCTTCGTATAAGAGGGGAGGTATATGGTGGAAACCATCAGGACCTACACTATATGAACCTTACACACACAACCAATCACACACAACTCCAACTATACCATCATCTACTCTTTACCCAAATTTCAAACCCCGTACACATTTTATTTTTGGTACACACTTATCTATCTTACCCTCACACACCTCTCGAGATGCGCAGAGAATAATGCAACAGCTCAAAACGGTTGATGTTATCCTAGAGGTACACACACACACACATAAATACATACATACATACACACACACATTCATACATACATACACACACACACTTAAACACACACATACATACATACATAAACATACACACACACAAGCTGACACAGTTATGTGTGTATAGATTTTTGCTTATACCTTTACACATGTGTCTATAATTTCACATAAGATATAAATATATATATACATATATATATCATTTGTATTGTATTTGTGTATATATATATTTATATATGTATTTCAACATACACACATGTGTTTATGAATGTATATATATCTGTATAGGTATAAATTCAGGTATACACATGTGAATGTATATATCGGTGTTTGTGTTTACATATTCAAGTGTATCTATACAAGTGTTTGTATATATATGGATGTGTGTGTGTATAGATGAAGTGGATATTTTAACTTAAATTTTAGTATCAAATTATTAAGTTAGGGAGGTTTGAATTCATTACAATTTTGTACACTTTTATATAAGTTTACATAGACTGTGTGTGTTGAAAATTGTATTAGGTTATGTATGTATAAGATTAAAAACCTAATTTATTGTATATATACATATTTGTAATAGAAGCCCACTTCATTGTGTGTATATATATATTTATATAGGTAAGAGATGCGCGCATTCCATTTGGCTCTGCCAATCACTTCCTCAATACCAAATTATCAACCGAAAAACATCGAATTGTTTTATTAAATAAATCAGATTTAGTTTCAAACAAATATGTTGAGGTAGAGCTCACACATTACATACTAATTATTTTGTCACTTTCAACCTATATAATTCCTATAACAAATCATTCTTACATTATATCTATGTGTGTTTACATTTATATGTATATGTATCCTATTCTTGGAAGTTTATATATGTGTGTATAAATATGAATTTAGTAAATAAAAAAACCTTTTACTCTATCTCTCTATACATTTATGTATACACACATATTTTTTCTGACATATTCTTTTCTATTCATTACAGGAAACAAAATATACAATCGAACAAAGTGGATTACCGGTATATCTCTTTTACACAAAGCAAACATTTTTTGTGATAATCCATTCAGCTATCTATGCCTGCCTACATATTGATAGATAATCACATATATATAATTACCATTATAAAGATAAATAGCCCATATATAGCCAACACAATGCTGACGATCATACACATGTATTTATAACATATCATATCACCATCGATATTACCTATCTCTATTTAAATACATACACACACACAACACATATACTACATACACACAAATACACACTACACACACACATACTACATACACACAGATACACACTACACACACACACATATTACATACACAAATTACATACATAAACATATATATATATATATGTATTGGAAAATTAAAAAGTCAACACAAAACATTTTTAAATCGATACTATTCAAAACATATATAAGCACATTCACGCATTAAAGTACATAAGTATAAACAAACAAAAATTATATAATTATTCCAAATATTCCCTTAAATTTTTGATTTTTCAGTGTATATACACATCGGCTAAATCATCCAAAAATATTATCAAAATTCGTGAAATTGTTTCACAATTAATTACCCCAAAATATAAAGTGTTGGGTATAAGAATGATGTTATTTGGACTACCAAATACAGGGAAATCATCTATAATAAATTCTCTCAAGAAATCAAGTTTTATGGTAGGTTATATACACACACTCCCTTATTGTTATTAATATAAAGTTATAGCGAAAACTCTTTGGTATAATATATTTTAATTATGATATTTATATCTTATCATAATGTTTAGTCAAGTAAACATGGTAGATCAGGAAATAAATTGGCTGAGAAAATGAGTAAGTTTACGACACACATACACGCACTGTATATATATATATA
>JADHZB010000625.1:1481-21630 GCA_015657535.1 Nephromyces sp. MM_2019
AATATGTATATATATATATATATATATACATATATTTATTTATTTATTTATAATTACCTTGAATAGTATGATAGGATGTTATGTGGCATTGAATAGGTAAATGTGCAGGTGATATATTGTGTGTGTTTATTTCATCAAAATTTAAAAATTTTTTTAAACTTTGTGCAGCTACAGTTAATTCTACACCTCCCCCAACACCCATAAAAAATATTTGAGGGTGTGTGTAAAATTTTGAATAATAATGTTCAATAAGTTGTTGTGTAATCCTTGTGCTAATTTTAGTAAGTGAACTCCCTAAAAATGACTGTATCAAATTGTGTGTGTAAAGCTCACTTTTTTCCTGAAATTATAAATTATTATATATATTATACACACACACATAATGTTTATTCTAAATACAGAAATCTTACATCTAGCTTTATATACACATTATTTAGACATATCTAAGCTCATATATGTATATATGTTTGTGTATCCATCCATTATATATATATATATATATATATATATAATCATTAAGATGAATATAAATTTACTTGGGATAAATCTATAGTTTAAAAGGAGTAAGAAATTGTATACACATTATATATATTGCACATACATTACACACATTAAACAATTTACACACATTAAACAATTTACACACATTAAACAATTTACACACATTAAACAATTTACACACATTAAACAATTTACACACATTACATACATTACAAACATAACACATGTTATATACATTACAACCACTATATACATTACACATGTTATATACATTACAACCATTACATACATTACACATGTTATACACATTACACACATTGCACACATTAAATTAATTATTGATATATATTTAAATAGTGTGTGTGTATATATACCGTTATCGCATATAACACACGTGATGATGGTGAAACTTTGTCTGAATTAAATGTTTTTAATGAGTTACAATCAAAACAAAAATTTGATATTTCTGTTGTTGTTTCACTCATATTAAAAAAATTTTCTGTCAAATCATAATATATATATATACGTGTGTGTGTGTATTGTGTGTATGTGTGTGTTTGTACTGTGTGTGTGTGTATTGTGTGTGTGTATTGTGTGTGTGGATGTGTATTTTGTGCGTGTGTGTGTATTGTGTGTGTGGATGTGTATTTTGTGCGTGTGTGTGTATTGTGTGTGTGGACGTGTATTTTGTGCGTGTGTGTGTATTGTGTGTTAGTGTATTGTGTGTGTGGATGTGTATTTTGTGCGTGTGTGTGTATTGTGTGTTAGTGTATTGTGTGTGTGTAATCTATATGATGTGTATAGTGTGTGTTGTATGATATATATATATATAACCTGCCCAAGATTGATCACCCATAATTGGGTTAATTTCATTTTCATTTGTAATAGTTGAATTAGGTTTCGGTGGCTCATCTACTTCAATGTTTTCAAAACTGAATATAAAAGAGAAATTATAATCTACACACACGCACACATACACACATGCTATGTTTTTATTTAACGCTCACACATAGATATATAGGGTTATACCAAAATGTATTTCGTCTATATAAATACACACACACAGTTCCTAAGGTATATACAAAACTCAATAGATTAAAATCGTTATATAGTTACACACATACCTAAACTTAAATAAAAATCAATTATAAATACACAGACACACACATACGCAAATACATCACATTTCTTATATAATTATACACATACGTACACACATACACAAATGAATCACATTTCTTATATAATTACACACATCCATACACATCCACATGCACACAAATACATCAAATTTCCACACACACACACGCACAAATAAAATACAATATCAGTAGATTGATCTATATTACACATACCGTTTATAATCATTAATATAACGTGTAGTCATAGTTTCTTTTTGAATAATTTTCTCAATTTTTGTTATCCAATTGTCAATTTGTTTTGTATTTACACACATTTTTTGACATTTTTTTTTTGCATTGTTAAACGAATAAAAGGCATTCTTATAATCCCCAATTTCAAATAAACAGCGTGCAGCTCGAAATGAGGGCTATCAAATAATATCAGGTAGATTAAAAAATTAGAAAAATATATATATATTTATATATATTGGGTAGATGAAACAACTGTAGATACATATATATATTGAGTAGGTTATATAATTACGCACACACACACACAATTAAACACACACACACACACAATTAGACCTGCACCGATATAAAACGAATTCATATAAAACGCACCCACCCACACAGCACCCACCCACACAACACACATTATACACAAACAATGCACCCACGCTCACCTACACAGTACACACGCACACACAAGCATACACATATAATGTACCCACATATATACACACATAACAAACGCATATATACACACATTACACACGCATATATACTCACAGTACATACACACACATACCTACCTTAAACCAAGTATTGTTTATTTTGAGAGCTTCTTCTGCGTGGTAGGCAGATAATTGGTAATTTTTTATATCTAAATAAATTGCACTCAAATTACAATGTAACGCTGATGTATATACACCAAATTTTTCACTTTCTTTCCTCTTATTTTTGAATAATATATTTAGTAAGAGCTTATTAAGTTCAATAGCAGCACTATAGTTACGTTGTTTAAAAGCTACGTTAGCCAAATGTTTACACATTTTTGCACGCTCTTCGAAACTATCCCCAGTAAGTTCAAACAAACTTTTGTAACCATCTTTACCCTGTTTACAATATTCATTTATTGCTTCAGTGAGTGCATCAGCTGAATTAAACGCATTGTTTACAAGTGCCATTTTTGTAATAAATTATATGTAAATCATGTGTAGATTGTGTTGTTAGCTATGTGTAGATTGTGTATAGATTGTGTTGTTAGATATGTGTAGATTTTGTGTTTTAGATGATGTTTAGATATGTGTAGATATGTGAGGATTATTAGTAGATTAAGTATAAATTATCTTTAGGTTATGTGTAGATATGTATGTGTTAAGCGGATCGGTGTAATATATATATATATATATATGTGTGTGAAATGGCTGTAGGATAATGAATTATTTAGTATGTAAAATTCTCTCAGAATTTGTTCAAGTATGTGTATTAATATATGTCGGTTCAAAACCATTTGAAAAACAAAAAATCAATTCTTTTGATTGTTATATTCATTTAATGTTGTGTTGAGATTGCATATATATATACAATACTGTTCAGGTTGTTATATGTGCATCAGTTTTGTAATGTTTATATATGTTTTTGTATGTATATATGTTTATTGCATATATATACATATATATGCAAATGTTTATTGTGTGCCCATATGTTTCTCTGTGTGCATTTGTTTATTATGCCTACATCATATATACTTGCTATATATATGTTTCCTATAGTAGATATAATTCTTCAGTTCATTTTTCAAGAAAGGTGAACTCAATTTGTAGCAAGCAATGTTGAAGATATTATGAAAGTAATATATGTGTGTATAAACATATTAACAAATGTAACCTAAACATCTAACAATATAAATAAAACACACAGCTGTTATATTACGTAATAATTGATTATTTTTTCATACCGCTCTAATCATATGTAAATATCTCAGTTAAGATGAGCTGAAGATCTGTTAAACTATAAAAACAATTTAGTAACACTAATGCATAAATAGGTTAATTTCCTTAGCATTTGTTTTCATTCTATTTATATTATGTAACACACACATCATGTATATACAACAATATGATTTAATACAATAAAGAGAAAAGTAATCTAACTAATTGTTATTATATGTTACAGATTGTCTAATATTTGTGCTTAGGTTTTTGAAGATTTTTTATGAATTAAATAATTTATTGTATTATCTGAAAAATTTAGGATTATAAATTGATAAAGAATTTTCATATTTAAATTATGATTATTGAGTTGAATATTATCAATTTGACCCATAATTTATAATAATAATTGTTTGTTCATTTTTTTTATTGTTTTTATGAAACATATATATATATATATATTCATATATCTTTTTGAGTATTTGACTTATTAAGTTTTTAAGTGTCAAAAACATTTATATAATCATTGTATTTATAAATATTACATATACCAAAACACCATCCACCCAATACGGATATATAAATACTTTCTACACACAACCAAAATGTAAATGCTAAAAATTATTAAATTTATATTATAGGATAAATGAAATTAACAATTTGAACTATTCTTAAATATAAGAAACTAACTGACTATATAAACCATACAATGTAGAAAAATTGTTATAAATGTTAAAAATAAAAATATCTTACATTTGATTTAATATCTTAATTTATAATAAATTTGTTTTATAATTCAATTTATTATAAATTAAGATACGAGCAAAAGATTTGATATTAAGATTAAAAGTCATTAATTACATATATATAAATACATATATATATATATATGTGATTGTATATAATTAAAATAAGGCTTATGCTATGTTTTTTAGCATTATAATTGATTCTCATAAACTTAACTATAATTGAATTGTAAGAATTTTATAACTACTTAAATTGCTTTGATGTTCCGATTAGAATTGTGAAATAGATTTTTATTATTGAAAATTGGAAATTTCAATTAGATGATATCTTAGTTTATCTTTTGTTAATTTTTCAAGGTTTTGGAAATGGAAAAATGTGTGTAAATGTTTATTTTGTAGGTTATTTCATTTAGTTGGTAGGTGAATAAATCATTACAGAATAAGAAAATTATTTGGAATTTAAAGATTCAATTGTTAATTAAATTAAGGAAGTAAAAAATGTAAGCTTCAATTTATGTTAGATTGATTTAACTATAGTACTTACAAACTGTCTAAGGTATGCTGAAGGAATTAAATTCGTTTACCTATATAAATATTATTTATAAGTAAATTAGATAGATTTCTACACACAACTCATTTTAAAGTATAAATTCAGCAAGAGAGTTAGTATATGATTTTTATCTTGAATAATCTTTACTAGTAAGTTAAAGTATAGGCAATCTCATTTTCATCGTAGATAGTTTTACTAATAAGCTAATAATATACACAGTTTGGAATAGATTGTAGACAAACAAATAGTTATAGATGTATATAAGAAAAAGTAAAAAGGCTGTTTGAATCGTGATGGTGATTCAATTTAAACTAGTGAATTTAATAAAATTTGCCCTATTATTTTCCAATTAAAGATATACACATATATACAAGATAGTGATTTTTTAAGATTATAAATTAGTGCAAAATTTATTTAAAAATCAATCATATCTTTTTTAAGTATAGCAGATCTTCTCAGGCATACATATATATATGCGTGTGGTTGTGTGTTAGATAAGTTAATTCATCGATAAGTTTATGAGTTTAGTTTAAAATTAATTAAATTTTGGTGCCAAATAGTTTTCTTTAGGTTTTTATTTCTAAGAATTTTGCTTGTGGTGACTTTAATTTGATTTTCTTTGATTTATGACTGTTTTTAGAAGAACTTGAAGCTCTTTTCACTGGCCCACTAAATATTTCAGAATCACTGGATATGTCAACTAGATCATCTCTATTTAATCCACACCATTCATCACTTTCATGTGAGTACTTAACATCAGGAGTTGTTGTTTCCTTGTTCTTTTTGCTTATACCAGGTTGAATGTGATTTAGCTAGAAAAATATGAATTTAGTTATATGGATTGGGTAAAAAATTTAGGGTGTGCTATATTTGTAGTACAATATGTTTGTAAGTGATAGTATAATTTTATAACATGTGTTGTGTCTGTAGTGTTTTGTGACTATGATTTAGTACCGATATATATTTCTAGGGTATTAAAAAAGAAAAAATAAAGACAATTTTTATCGTGAATTGTCATTGAGTATGATTACTCTAAATGAGTAGGCCATATTACATGTGTGTATACGAATATGCTATGAATATATAGGTGTATAGTCTTATAACAAGCATCTGTAATTCACTATAGGCACCAGTCAGAATTACATGTAATCTACTATAAATTAAACTTATGTGTATGTAAAGGATCCTAGAAAATTTCTAGTATATTAAAAAATAAAATCTATTGAATCAACTTACATCTTCGATAACATCATTGTCAGGTTCCTTAGGGATTAGATCAATCCAACCCAACTTATCATTCTTAATATCATATTTGATTTGATCTTCTTTACTAGGGGCTAATGTGTACATTTGTTGTTCTGTGCAACCAATTAATCTTTCTAACCAACCCTGTGCTTTAGCTGACTTCTTGGCCTTTTCAATTTGACATTGGCAGGATGTTTGATGTATCGATACACCGCTATCCATGTGAGCGTCAAAATCGAGTTCTACTGGATAAATTGATGATGTGGAGGGCTCATAGTGTCGTTTTAGGCCCATTTTTTTAGAGGAGGCCATTAATAGCCACGATTGCCTTGGCCACCTATCTAAATCATCATGCATAGCATATACAAATTTAAATGGTGGAGCATCAGAATCAGCCTCCACTACCATATCAAATGATTCTACCATTATCCTTGGTACAAAGGCTTGTAATAATAGACGAGTTGTTCGGGGAGAAAGCTGTGGGTGTATCCAAATAGCTTTTATACAGCGATCATTTGTAACCAGTCCCTCAATGAGTGCCCCTCCTATAACTTTTGATAGGCACTGATAGAAGGGTATAGATAGAATTTAAAGTAAAGAGTTTGAATGGAGTGTTTATTCAATGGGAGTACAATAAAATATTAGATGGATTGAATAAAAAATCATTTGACTTCTAGGATATCCCATTTAAACAGTATACAAGTATATATGAACTAGCAAACCATAAACAGGTCTCACTCAATTCATATATGTATATTTTATATCTTTCATAAAACACACATACACATCTTAATCCAAATAGCACACAGGCTTATAACTGCTCGCATTATACCTGTCCTTCTGGGAATCCATTTTGTTTAAACCGAGCTGTGTGTAGAGTGATGAGAACACCTGTGAATTCTGGATCATTTAGGTCCTTTGCCATCATATCGAGCTGTTCATCGATTTGTGGCGTCATAGGTCTCAAATTGAATGGCATATTTTGATTCCTTTGGTCATTTGAGTTGTTTATATTAGTCTCTGTAAAGAAAATAAGAAAACCCAAGATCAAAAATGGTAATTAGATGAATTAATAAGCAATTGAGTGTAACTTGGTGCTTTCCTAAGCAAACGTTGAAGCTGTTTATAGAATTTTGTATGTGAGCTAGGGACTATTTGCATAGAGAAAGTGTGTGAGGTAAGTGATGGGCAACTTAAAAAGGTTTCGTATCAATATGTCAAATAAAACGAGCCATCTAATAGCTCAAGCATAAACTATAAGTCGTACCAATATAGCTCCAGTTACTCAGAATACGCTGTTTTAAGTTCAGCATGTGTCTGTACACAGACGTGTATGGTGGATTCTCCTTACCAATAGATGCTATATCTTCCAAATCACCAAAGCCTTCGGGTAGCTTAAGGGGTAGGTAGTGCTTGAGTAAACGAATGCCATGATCTTCAAAGAATTTATTGGTTGTGTCATATAGCTGTTGCTTTATATTTTCATAATAGTGTGGAAGTTCGTAGTAACTGCCATGTGGCCATGGATATTTGGTTATAATAGGGCATTCAACCTTCTGTGTTGGAGCATGTCCTTCTTCATTTTCTGGTGAATGTGTTGATGCTGTCGAGGACGTACTTACTTGCACTTTGGATGTTGGTGTAGAAGAAGAAGGAGGTGTTTTAACTGATTCAATCATTGTATTGATTTAAAACAAATGGAAATAGGGTCTATAAATATTTAAGTAGGGTGGGTTGTGTGGATAGTGATAGTCTGTAGGTGTTGGAGGTGGTGTGTCTATGTAAGTTGTGAAATGGGGTTGTATATATTGGTTGTAGAGTGTGCTTGCCAGTGTATCTAGTGGCGTGGGTTTATATATATAGTTAGTGTTTAGGGTGTTAATGATGTGGAAAGTGTGTCTGATTTTATATATATGTGGAGTGTATAATTGTTATGTGTAATGTGTGTGTATGTTGTAAAGGAGTTATGAGTTGTGTGAGGAGACAGATTGCCTAGGTGGGTTTTATGTTCGTAGAAGTGAGGGTGTTTAGTAGGAATATAATATGGTAGATGTGTATCTGAGGGTATAGGTTGAGTTGGATGCGCTGTGTATAAATTCGAAAATGCTGATTGATCATTTGTGTGTTATGTTAGCAACTAGACATAAAATCCTATTATATTTAGATGTAATTTGTTTTAATGAGATGTTATATCAACTTTTTTATGATGCCTAGCAGTCAATTCTTATGTGACTACTCACAATTCTTGTTGATTCATTGCCATAAAGATAATATGTTAATCTCTTATTTCAACATTATTATATGTTTCAATCATATTTTATATATGTATGATTCAGAGATTTGATTTTACATTGTGCAAATTTTAGAATAAGTGTGTTCACAAACTTGTGTATTTCAACAGTGATCTAAATTTCCATTGCAGATCTTTCTATGGACAAGTGTGTGTGTGTATAATTTTAGTAATTTAATGTCATATCCTTTCATTTCGTGTATGTAGTGTTGTTTTTAAAAAAAATGTCTACTAACATTTATGCGTATATATATTTAACTCATTTTAAATAGATGTTTCTAATTGCTCCAAATAATATATCAAGTGCTCAATTTGTTTGGAGTATTTACAAGTTATTATTAATTTCACAAATTAAAAAGTTCTACTAAATTTTAACGAACATGAACGTTTTTATTGTAATTTTCTATTAAATAACCGAAATTGTTGGAATTCAATACGCCAAATATAAGTTTTGCTTTTGTGGATCAAATTAGATCTTATTTTCAATTAAGTGTTTATATGTTTGCAATTGATTAATCAATTCTATGTCTAAGTTTAGGTTTGTATATACAGTTTTATTCCGCTTTATGAGAGCGAGTGTACATATGTTTGTACAAGTAAGGGTAACAATTGTATAAATAAATTATTTTGTATCCTTTTATAACGAGTTTTATTAGTTTTTAAGTTTAAAGTATAATCAATGTTTGACTTGGTATATTTGGCTGTTTAAAGTCTATGTTAAGTCTGATATGTGCGATTTTCAAACAATAAATGTGTGTGACTTGGTGGATATATTTAATTGAATAATTTTTATATATATCTTTCTTTATTAATTGTTTGACAAGATATGTAAAATTATAAATAAATGGTATTGTCAACCTTATAAAAAGAGAACAAAGATTTTTTATATTGTTACTGCTAACGAGGAAATAAGAGTTAAATATGATTACTTGTTTATTAATTTTCTATACTCTGAATGTTAAGAACAGTGAATTAGTTGGTTATATGATAATTTTGTTTTATTTTTTTTCTAATTGTGATTGATTTGAAAAGTGGATTATCACTATAATTTTTATAATCCTTTTTAAAAGCTTCTACATAAATGCACATGCACACTCTTGTGTATGTAGATAGATAAAAATACATATAAAGCCTCAAGCATATGCTTATGTGTGAGCTTACGCTTACACCTTCATGTGCACACACGCACATATTTTTACATGTAGACAAGCACACTCAACATTTGCATACGCACACATTTGCACATGTGCACACAGTAACCAGATATACTCACATACAGACATAAACTTACACATATAGAGTGGAACTCTTCTTTCCCCCCCCAACTCCGACATACAAAAAGCACACGGGATAATAATAAAATGTAACTTTTTGTTAGTTTCAATTAGGCAAACTTTTGAATTTCTTTGTCTAACCCTGCTTTCCTTACATAGCTCTAACAAGATTTAATATATATACCTAACTTCTTTTGAAACCAACGACATGTTTATTATTAAGAGTATTATACACATGTATGAACAAATTTTCAAAAGGTAATTTTTATGGTTGCAAACATGTAAAATAATCATCTAATTTTGAAACTAACACAAGACAGTTATGAAACCAAATTGTTTTTGCTGATGAAATTAAAGCAAACTGTTTACGAGGCTATTTACTTTTTCTTATTCATCTCACCTATATAACAGATTTAACAAAAATTGAACTCCAGTACTATTATTAAAGCCACGATTTTATCCATCAGAGGCACACACACAGCTATTACTTCGTTGAAACAAAATACACCTAACTAAGATTATACTTAAATAAAATATGAATTTGTTATACCTGATTCATGTTGCTTTTAAGTTATCTTGAGAGTGTCTCAATTATTTCATTAAATTTATCACCCTCGAAACACAACAAAATATCCTGAAAACGATAAAAAAAATCAGATAATTGCTCATCACTTCATGATAACTGTTGTATTATTAAATCATCTAAAGCAATTAAAAAAATAAGAAGAAAATAGTTGATAAATAATTACTTAAATATTGTATATAAATAACTATTTCCAAAACATTTTAGAATAATTTGAGATCTGTACTCTATTTTGATTATATTTAATTTTCCCAATAATAATAAAAAAATATTTTATATATATAACATCTTTGAAGAAACAACTTATTGGGATATTCAAGGTAAATTCTATTATATATAAATTAAGTATGATTTATGAATACAAAACTATAACTCTTTTTACCTATACATTTTGTCCTATATATATATTTGCACCTCTAAGATTATATGAATCACATGATCAATCACAGACAGTACACAATTCTATTTATATTGTCTAAACATATATATACATATATGTTTAGACAATCTAATACACAGACCTACACAAAAATATAAACAAACGCACATGATAGGCACAATAGAGACATTCATACACACACTAAACATTAGAAAGACACATACATAACTAGCACTATAACACATTTGATATTGCTTGTGATGATTTTTTTCTTGATGTTTAAACTACAAATTGTTTCCAATGTTCTCTTTTTCTTAATTGAATCCTCAAGGCAAAATGGCTGGTTCCAATTTCTCCCGATTAGCTTTCTTGTTGTTTATTATTGGAACACTAGTTTCAATAATTAATTTCAATTATGTAAATTCAACCGAATTATCCACTAATGAAGACGTTTCAATCCTCAACCGACTTCTAAAGGAGAAAACTCATAAACAGAATAAAGGTAAGGCAACGAAGAAATCCAAAAAGGATGACAAACACTCTAAGAACGATTGTGAATCACCAGAAGATGATGAAACTGAACATGAAGAAGAAGCTAATGATTCAATGAGAGCTACAAAGGACAAGAAGGACAAGAAGGACAAGGAAGATAAGCACGACAAGGACAACAAGAAGGACAAGAAGGACAAGGACAACAAGAAGGACAAGGACAACAAGAAGGACAAGGACGAAAAGAAGCATAAAAGTGGTAAAAATGACGAAGAAAATTCAGATATGGAAGAAGATTCAGCCACAACTGAAAGCTACGAGGAAATAGAAACATTTACCCCTAGCGATATGGTACGAAGACTGATGCCTTTCGACAATTCACCACCCTCAGAAAATGCACAAAATCAAACAGAAAGCGGAGGTTTCAATGCACCCGGATATGACCCCTATCCCGCCCAGATTCCCTTCCTATCTGAGTTTTCTGAAGCTTTTTTTAACATGACCAAAGATTTTATGAACATGAAGTCTAATTTCAGAAACATGACCTCTCAGTTCCCATTCCAAATGCCTGCAGTCTTTAACGAAACCACCTTTAAAAACTTTGCAGAAACTTTTCAAAAAGTCTCCGATCCACTCCATGACATGAAGTCAGGAACTGCAAACCACACTATGGACTTCTTTGCAAATATGGTTGATCATATGAATAATGCATACAGTAAATATTTCCCATATGGTAGTCAATACACTATGCAAGAAAAAGCAAGTATGGCAAAAGATGCATTTGACACAGCTGAAGCTGAAGCAATGGAAGCATTCAGATACTATATGGATGATATGGAAACAGCATTTTATGACTTTTGGACAAATTTCACCGAATTTGCTGGAGCGACTAATCAGGCATTTTTCGATAAAAAGTCCAACTTCAAATCTAACAAGGAAACTTTTTTCAACAATATGACATCACAATTTTCAGAGGAAGTTAATCCTAGTCAGGAACCCATGAGATTCTCTGCCGAACAGATGGATAGCTTTTTCAATAGCTTCAAAAAGACAATGAATGATACGATGACAACCTTCTTTGATTACACTGAAGACTTCTTCTACAAATTCAAGTCTACTACCACCACTACAACCCCCACCACTTCTACCACTTTTACCACAAGTGTGACCACCACAGCAACTACAACGGAGGGATACACTGGCTCTGCAGCTACACCAATGAGGTACTCGTTCAAGCCCGATAACTTTTTCCAAAAGTTCAATGTTACTGATTTTTTCAACAAATTTCAAGCCCCACCTAACACAAACTTGAGAGCTACTCAGAGTGTACCAATGTTCGACTATCGAAGCTCTACTGAAGGTCTTGCTACTTTAATGTCGATGTTTGAGGAGGCAAAACCACAACTTGCTCAATACTTTGAGGATTTTAAAAATTCGGAAAAAGGTAGTCAAATAATGAAGCAATTCAATTCTACCGATTTTTCGAGCCTTGCAAATGTTATGTTTCAAGATAAGAAAGCCATGGCTAATGAATATGGCAGCTTAGTACAAATGTTCACAAACAACTTTAAGAATTTTTTCGGAAGCTTTTTTGATACCACCTTTTAATTTAAAAATACAGGAACTTGAGCTAGAAAATTTAAAACAAAGTAGCGAGAGCTACAAGATTATTAGAATTTGCTATTGCAATATCCACGTAACGTTTCTCTAATTAGTATCACATTAGTTTGAGAATAGAATAAAGTTTATTTTTGGTTATTAATTACATTTATCAAATGGAGTAAGAATTTTATTCTTGTAGTTTCCAGGATAATCAATTTAACATAGAATTATAATCCTTACATGTTTTTTTAACTATTTAGTATGATTTTTGAATGAATCACTTATTACAATTTATGAAAGAAAAAAGGTATTCGAGTTTTTTCACTTAATTTTCCAATGAATATATAATATAGACTCTTAATAAATCTCCAAGGTAAAATAAGACCCGATTTTAAATTTTGATACATGTTTAAACCATTTAATTATTATATTGTTTTTACAATATGATTTTATAAACTTATTAGCACAAGTGTGCTAAAATATTTTAAAGAGTATTTCATCAATACAAATAATATAAATTCTTATGAGCGCTTAGTATTCTCTAGTCATACATACTATTATATCTTCATCGAATTTTAAAACATCTAACATGTACAAATATAAATTATATATTATCCGGTATTATATATTCATTTACTATATTAGACATTTTATGACGAAAGGCATTATGCAAAAGAGAAAATTTCAACATTTTTAGTAGGTTGCATTAAAGGCAATAGACTTTTTTTACTTTTAGAGTTGAATATAAGCTACTGAAGATCTTCAATTAATTATTAGTATACAAAATTGTTGTTTCGGATTTGTGTTGTGAAAATTTGAGTAAGTTTTCTCGAAAAGTATTACTTGCTCTTTTATAAATAAAATAAAATAATCAATTTGTGAAATTTCAAATTTTATAAAATGGTTTAAAATTAAAATATATCTAACGTTTAGATGCCAAATAGTAACAAGACTAAAGTAGTCTAAATGTTTTTATAATTAAAATTCATTCGGCTTAACAATTCAAAAATCATATTGTACTCTATTATCATTAGTAAAAAACAATTTATTAAATAATATATATATATTCCAAAAAAATTACAATTACATTCCACAACTTTACTATTTTGCTCCTAAATTTGAGGAAATTCATACCTACAAGTTATTGTGTATCTATATGAATATTTCAAATTTCCAAATATGGCCTTCAGCTCGACGGGTGCGTTTATTTTTGATTTGGAGACATATAAAATATGGGATGAATTAAACATTGAAGAAATAATTAAAAAGAATAACATTTATGTAAGAATCGTAATATTCTCCTATATAAATGTAGTTGCACTTATCAAATTTATTATGTGTTTCATTTTAAAGGAAATCGCCCAATATGATAGAATAAATAAAACTTATTTTAGTATAAGGTGCACATGATGCTAAATAATGTCTGAAAAGCTTATTGATATAGCTCCACTCATTTTGAAATAACAGGAATTTCCAATTTATGACTTGAGCCAAGAAATTGACAACAATGGCCACCTCAAACCAAGTGATTAACGCATACACAAATATTTATATACTTAATTTGTTTGAATTATCAATATTGATTTAAATAATTCTTTTTAAATTTTAATTTGCTTTACTATCATATACAAAAGTTACTCAGGGTAACAAATCAATTCCTTTGCCATTTTTCCACATGCTAATTGATACACCCAAGGGCACTAAGGTATCAACATTTGCTCATCTTTGCAAAATAATGATTTGAATCATCCTATCAGTACAAAATTAATGTAATTTCAGATAAAGAAAATCGAGATGATGGTGCGAGGTCTAATCATTAGATGTTTGGAAGGGATCTGCATTTATTTCAAAGGTGGCATATTCAAAAATTTTTCCATATGCCAATTTCGATTGGATCCTTGCTTAAAGGTGAGGCACTTCCTTCCTATATCTATGATTGTAAATAACACAAGCATATAGGCTATTCATTTATAGACCTTATTATTATTAAAATTTATAATCAGACCATACATATCCATGAAGGAGAAAAGAAGAAGCTCTGCTTTCAGATAAATCAGGTAAATCTATTAAAATACCTTGATTAAGAAAGCTCAATAGCATAGTTACATATTTTGAAGGTCATTAGCATTGAGCCAAGAAGGAATCTCCAAAAGGTCTGTAGCTATTTATAACTTGAAGCTTTTACAGATATACCAAACTTAAATGTACTCGATAGCTTTAAGATTTCTTCGACGATTGATTGCAAATTATTTTGAATCTAACCCACTTTGATTGACAATTAATTGTCAAAACAGATAAAGAATCCTTCACCTAAAAATGATTTGGAAATTGCCATTATACTCAAAGATTATAATCATGAATTAAGGATACAATTCGAAAACGAATTGAAAGCTGACATATTTTACTCAACCATTATGATTTTGAGGTGAATTTATTTCCATTGATAATAGATATTCAATGAATAAATTAGGCTCACTGAGTTAGGAACTGCACTTGAGCTTAATTTATTTTTTCATATTAAATACATTTTATAGTTTCAAGAATACTTAAACTCAAGTATATGAAATTTCTTAAGGCTCTTCATCTTGATAAATAATATACCCTTTTTAATTCCACAAACACAAAATATACAAATTCCATCAGATTGTCTCTTCAACCTCCTCTATAAGTATAACACTAAAACCTCTAAAGATACGCATCCTCAAATTAGATCCTAACAGAGACTAATCATATGGTCCCAAACTGAATCTTAAAAAGAAATACCTGTAAGGTAAACCATTAAACAAATTAAAATTCTAAAACTGGTTCCAAATAAAATTTTGAGAACTTTCTTTTTCAAAATAGCTGTATTTCTAGTGAATCTCCACACTTATTTCACATTCACATCTTACTATGCTTTATAAGCTTGTAAATTAAAGGTTTTTTAAATGATTTAATATTTACCACTAAAAGGTAGAATCCGCATAAGCATTTTTGCACTCAATTAACCTACACAATATGAGTATATATGCAACAAACATCTCTAAAATAATTTTCAATTCAAAATTTTGTGATAAAATTATACATTCACAAACTTCTCACATTCAAGATCAAACTCGAATTTTGAGTATTCCATTGAACAAATCAAGAGATGATATTATCATTTTCCATTATTTTTTGTTACAACCTGATTATTAATCCTAAAGAATAAATAACATTTGTTGACAATAAGTAATTTTATTATAATCAAATCAAAATGAGTTAATTTTAACAAATAAATATCTTAACAATTTACTTAACACACCAAATAAGCAAACACTTTATTTTGGAGATATTTAAATAGATACAACAGTACAAATTAAAATCTCAGCAAAAGCATTTATGTACATCAAACAATAGTTTTAACACTTTACCTTTTTATAAGAATTTCAGCATTTATTTCATTTTGTAGCTAGAAAGCCTAAAAGATTTTTCCAAGCTGCATAGCTCAAGTTTTTCCTCAAGTTTTTTCAACTATATTATTTACATTATTAGCTAGTATCATGAAAACACACGTTAACATAGTTCAAACATGCATAATAGTAATATTGCACACAACTTAGAGTAGACCATCTATTGAGTGTACTGCAATTTAATGTAAATTAGGTAAAAATTGTTTTAGGAATTCCACACATAATCAAAAAGCTCCTAGTTCCCTGGAAATGAATATCCCAATTTACTTAATTTTTCAAACGTGTGGCATACTAATTGATCATGAATCATTTAACACTTTATAGTCATTTTTAAAGTATTAGGACATCTTGCTTATGCATCACTCATGCAACACACACAACTTTTCAATCATGTATGGAATGAAATAGCAATTTACCACTTACCAAACCACCTTGTCACATAACACTGTTTTGCTAACTTCGCGAATCTTTTCCTAACAGCACTGCCTAATTTTGAAAAATATTTAATCACATTTACTCGAGCTAGCTACGACATAGACAAACCATTATTTACTTTCTAAACTACTTTAAATGCTTGAGATACTATTATAATATTGATTTTGTTTTCGAGGTATCTTGGATAAATTTTATATTACCTGCGGTAAAGTAACGCTCACATACAAGAAAGCATGTTGTCAATTTTAAAAATCATCAGACAAGCTGTAGTGGTTAAATGAAACTTTGAGCTTTTCGCACTAGTGTAACTAATAAAATTGTTATTCGGTGTAGATACACTAACATTGACTAGAGTTGTGAAACACAAAAATTCAGTGAATATCATTTTAACAATTTCGATCTGAAAGGTTCATATTTTTATATATATGAAAAAATTCGCAAGCATAATTAAGAGCCTTAGTAAGATTAGTAAAAGTGAATAAGTTGCTAGAACGCTGTTCCTAATTTAATATAAGTTTATATTTTTTGGTTATTTTTAGACTATCTTGAATCCAACATTAATAGCATAAGTAGAGAGCCATTTTGTAAACTTTAATACTTATGAAAAATTGGTTAAATCATTTATTTAGATCTTCTAATATTTAGCATTGATTATAAAATGGTCACCTAATTCTTATAGCAATACCCAATATGTGGAATTCCTTAAGGCATTTACGCTACAGAGATTACAATGAATTACTCAAAGATAAGATACTGCCTTTACACACTCTCACATCAGAGATGGAATGGCAACTTAAGTCAAAAATTTGATGACCAAACCCTAAAAGGTATGATTTTAGTTTTGGTTATATATACATATGTTACTATAAACCTTATTTCAACTAATAGGAAGTCACCAATTTCGATTGTTTGAAATAAAAACACACACATTTAAATCAAATCGAATTGACCATTGGCTATTAAGAAATTTGTTACCAAATTGGAGAGGCGTTCAAAAGGCTCTAAGAGAAGGGAAAATTCTCTTAGTGCCTAAAAATGAGTAAGCTGATACATATGTAAGCACAATCATACACCTCTTTCAGTAATGTGAAACCATCACATGACGAAGTTCACCACACTTTTGACACACATTTCGGTATATACATTATATCAAAATTTCACACTCACCACAAACACAAAACAGAAATATATTCTATATGACATAAAAAGATA
This sequence comes from Nephromyces sp. MM_2019, assembly GCA_015657535.1. NCBI lineage: Eukaryota > Apicomplexa > Aconoidasida > Nephromycida > Nephromyces > Nephromyces sp. MM_2019. The sequence continues at coordinate 19,277 of JADHZB010000625.1, forward strand.
TTCACACCATGACACAATAATATTGCACAATACAAAGCCAAACATAAAACCTATTATGAAATATCCACAAAATTCATCTTATAAGATCGATATTAACACATTGCATGATGACAGCACTCAGTCCCCCAAATTAACACTTTGTGTTTATATACTTCAGAGAGGGTAAAGATATAGAGACACTCAACGTTGAGGTACAACTATGCCACCTATTTAGACATGACTCTCAATTTGAACTTTAGCTAAAAATGTGTATATAATAACAACTACTAGGCCTATAAAATAAGTTGATAAGCAGTTATAAATAAACTCTTTAAATGGAAAGAAAGGCAATTAGATGATATTTCATGCATTATATAACCGTTATATTTTTTGTTTTGCAATTATTTAAAATTCCATCCAACTCTTATCGAATTAAAAAACAGGAATTCAAAGTGAAGAAAGGAAACTCTCTTATCCAGTCAGGCGATCAAATTGGCTATCACACTTCATTACAGATTTCTCACAGTGAACAATTAGATCTCAAAAAATGGTTAGTAAATAGAAATGAGCTTATGAATAATTTATAAGCCCATATAATTTTTAACCAAGCTATCAAAATGCTTTTTTTAGATATAATTTTGTTCACGAATTTTACACATTAATTATACATTACAGGATATTATATAGAGATCAAGATATTATAGTGCTCAATAAGCCTTTTGGATACTTTATTAACCATTCGAAACAGGTTGGGATAACCAATACATGCATGCACGATATAGACAGCCCGAAACTTAAAGACATCTACAGCACATTAACTCATACATGCCAAGCCTATTTGATATAAAAAATGTTGAAGTATGTATCAATATATAAATCTCTTCAACATTTCGTGATTTAACACACAGGAATCACAATTTAATTTATATTCGAAGCTCCCTTCGCTAAATAAAACATCAAAAAAAGTAAGTTAATAGAAATTTTTATAGATTTCGACACATATTTATATCATAGAATTCTATAATTGTAATCTAATGTTTATATTGATGCTAAGCGATTCATCTACACTGTCATGCGTTTTTGGTATATAAGCTTGTTTGTATATACGGACTTGTATAATTATCTCTATCCTCCTTGTGTTTGTACATACACAAGTACGTATCTGTTTGAATATTTATGATAAGGAGTTGGTATATGTGGAACCAGTTTATTAACCGATAAAGGATATTTTTTATGTGTGTACATGTGTAAATATATTTAGAGAATTTTTCAACTATGAGTGTATGACTTTGCAAAGGCTTGAATAAAAATATATTGATAGTTATAAATTATGATTTTCATTTGCGCATATAATAACTCATTCACATTAACAGACTATAAATCAAGACACACCCAAAGTACTTTACAATTTGAATTGGGACATCACAGGTTGCCTTGTTTTAAGCCAAACAAACTCTCTCTTACCCATATACTTCCAAGAAAACGAATTGTAAGTATATATACTGACACACATTAAATATAATAATGATATTCTTGATATTGACCACATACCTTAAAGATAGTATAATATTTTTGATGGATAAATGCATATATATATAACACATAATTAAATAATCTTTACAATCTCTGTGTATATATATTTTCTACTTGACTAATTATTTATTCTGGGTATATATGTGTACTTGTATGTGTATACATTTAATGTATGATTTTGGCATAAACATGTTTGTGTATGTGTATGATGAATTTTTCTATGTAATAAATATATTTAAATCTAATTGATTCTCATAGCTCAATAAAACGTCGACTTTTGGCCGTCGTTTATGGAAAACCAAACGACACATTTGGTAATGTGAGAATATCTCTGTCTAAATCTAAAAAGGTTAGTTATAGTCTCTTATATATAAATAATGAATTTCAATTATTTTTTACACGATTTATATATACCTCTCACATAATCTCATAAGCTTTTTGATACACAAGCTTAATTCATTTTTATATGATCACATCTTCAAAACACAGTTACTCATTCAACATGCAGTCAAATACACTCAGGTGCCCTGAATACCTAGTTTCACACATATATTCCCAAATTGGCTACTCACTAAATAATACATCTCTCAATTAACTATTTATACACATGCTCACATATACCTTTAAAATAACTTTTAAAATGCACACATACGTATTCTAGATAACCATTTACACACATAACTTTTCAGGAGAATAACTGTTGGTTACCAGAGTCACCTCAAAATGGTGGACAGATTTCATATAGTGAATGGAAATTACTACAGTCAACAAATTATTCTGGACAAACCTTCAGCCTCTTAGAATTTGAAATTTCTGATAAATTCGATGAGAAAATTCTCGCA